>JBBPCW010000127.1:10588375-10602268 GCA_037974425.1 Phenacogrammus interruptus
CTCAAATAAAGTTTCTCCTTAGAGAAAGCAGTTTTTCTTTAGGCTTGTTATTATCAACAGCTGCAAAATTAAGATGAGGCTGTACTGTGGGAAGCCTGACCTTAGAGTTGAGTGCGCAGTGTAGTGGTGTCTGATTGGCCTTATTGTGTATGAGAGTGGAGGCACCATTCTCCAGCAGAACTTCTATGATGCCCTCATAACCCCAGCGTGCTGCAATGTGCAGTGCTGTGTCACCCTTGTCATTCTGCACGTTAAGCTGGCATGTGTGCAAGTCGTAGTAGACCAGCGCCTTCACACACTAAGAGACAAACACATGAATGTTAACACAAGGGTCTCACAACACTTCACTGTATGGCTCTGCATGACTGATGCCTTATGATGATGATGATGATGATGATGACAACGACGACAACAACAGTCTTAAAGCACCAATCAGGAATCACTGAAACAGCATCTCCACCACTGGAGAGCACTGCAGAGCAAACATGGTCTGCAGCTGGAGCAATTCCTAATTGTGGCTTTAAAAACTGGAGATCAGTTCAATGCTGCAAGCCTCTTGTGATTTAATATCCTAATAACTCACATCCTCGTGGCCATACATGCAGGCCAAGTGCAAAGGAGTGTTTCCATTGTTGTCCTGAGCTTCTGTGTTCGCCTTATAGTGCAACAGCAACAGCTACAGTGACAAGGGAAAGAATTTAAAATCATGAAAGAGACAGCCACTCAGGAAGAAATGACAGCAGTCTAAATGGTATGGAGGTGTATCAGAAATGTATTAAAAGAACGCCCACCGTTACACCCTGGTAGCCCTTCTGGCAGGAAAGGTGCAGGGGTGTGAGGCCATGGTAGTCTGTTGCATTCACTGGAGCTCCCTTTGACACCAACAGGTCAATCAAGAGAGACTGACCTAGTCAGTCAAATACATTTTTACATATTAATAGCCTTTCCCACAGATGCTGCTAGCAATCATCTGTGCCATTACGTATGCATGCAGCAAGGCACAGCTAAAATAATCATTCATCCTTGTAGTGTATGAGAACTCAAGACACGAAGTAATAAAGAGTTACTCATTGAAAGTAAAAGAATAACGACTATCAGGATGCAACCAACCACATATAGCAGCAATATGAAGAGGAGTGTAGCCACGGTCATCCCGGGAATATGGAGTGACTATAGAGGGGTCATTCAGTCTCCTATAAAGGAAAAACAAAAAACAAAAAAAATAACACAAGGAACACACATTGTGTTCTCAAAATGAATTCTTTTGTACATGTTTGTAGTTATCCTGCATATACATATATTAAAATATAATACAGAAAATACTTTAAAATACTCTGGTGAAATATTTCAAGATAACTTTAAGCAGTGAATGAGTGCGTGCAAGAGAATATCTGACCCTGACACCCGCAGGTCGCATGCATCACAGGAGCAGAGTGGGTGACACATTTGTTTCCTGTCCTCCTCACTCTCACCTTCACTCAGCAAGCGCTGAACCTCAGCCTCGTTGCCATTTGCTATATGCTGCGCACACACAAAAGTAATGTCCATGAATATATACACATAAAATTTATTTCTACACATACAGTGAGGTTCAATAGTAACTTTGCCTCTATATTCTGTACAGTAAATAAAATTCGACATGGCACACTCGCTTCAGGACTCAAAATTACATTCTGTCAAATATTAAAAACAAATGACTCACATTGATGACCCATTAAGGTAAGTCTCATTTTATAAGGGCACCTTATGAAAGCACTGTCAGGACTTTGATCAATAATATCAATATGTGGTCATGTTTGATATTTGATGGCCTGTCCTTTGCACATTCTGATGCACTTTGCAAGACATGTTCGGCCCACTTCTGCATTACCAATCTTCACTGTAATTTCAGGATGTGATGCTGTCTCCCTGCTTTAGACCTGAATTGAGAGTTTTCTGAGTAAATAAAACTGAATCATGTCACTTAAGTGACGTAGTTCCAGTGACAGCACTGCATGCTCTGGTCACAAACTGTAGTCCACTACATTTATTTGCTGAAAAAAAAAGCATGCCATAGCCCACAGGAGGACTAACTAGGCTTTTTTTCCTGAATGCTTTGTTCCCCAATATTCAAGCTCATCGTTTCTTGTCAGCAAGTATAGTATAGCAACATTTTAAATACGGTAAGTTGCAAGGTGGGGTCTCCACGGATGGATTCGTTTGGACTAGTTTGTCCTGCTCATCCCACAGATTCAGTCCTGGGGATTTGGATGCCATGTCACTACCTCAAACTTTTTGTCATGTTCCTCAAACCATTTGTGAACATTGTTTGTGGTGTGACAGGGTTCATTATCCTGCCGAAAGAGGGCACGGTCATTAGGGAATACTGTCTGTATCTGTTTAAGTAGGTGGTATTTGTCAAAGTAACATCCACACGAATGACAGGACCCAAGGCTTCCCAGCACAACATTGCCCAGAGGATCACACAGCCTCCACCGGCTTCACTTTGGTCTGACAGAAAAGTGACTACAGTACAGATAGCACAGGCTAGCCTTCACTGCCCTCGCTCATCAATTAGTCTTGAGCGTCCATGACCCTGTCGCCCATTCACTAGTTGTTCTTCCTTGGACCACTTTTGGTAGGTATGAACCACTGCAAACCCAAAACACCCCACAAAACCTGCTGTTTTAGACCCAGTAATCTAATCATCACAAGTTGTCACTTTAATAGTCGCTCAGATCTTTACGCTTGTACGCTTTACTACTTCAAGGGCTCTCCGTTCAATACCATTGTAGCGAGATAATCAAAATGTTAACATCCCTGGTCAGTGGTGTTACTATTGTGGCTGGTTTGTGTGCACAGTAATCCCACTCTTTCAGCAGCACACGGCGGTTACCAAGGCAATCAGACGGCTGAACAGAATGAACCGCCCCAAACATGAACAAGCAGCATGAGGACGAGCGGGTGGGAGGCACAAGGCCCGTACATCACAGCTAGCTGTACTCAGATGCAGGAGGTTTGAAAGTAACCAATCCCCTTGCTGCTGATTGGCTGCTGCCCTGTGACGCTGCAATCCAGAATTTCCCCCATGGCACGTCTCAAGTATTCTCATGTTTTTCATTTTGTTCTTCTTAAAGCCCTGTAATATTATTACTGTATTTATCCTGCTTATAACAAAGAAAACGACAGTGCATACCAAAGAAAAAGCACATACATTAATTACAATGCAGTCTATGAAGGGGTAAAATCGATTACATTCTAGCACTGCAGAAATAAATAGGCATTTTAAGCATTTTTTTAAACACATCACAACAACGCAGTGCTCTTGGAATGTAACTGTATATAATTTATCATCAAGGCAATTCCTTCATTTCTTCCTAAAATGAAAAGAAAACAAGCTTGCAGCTATCCTTACCTCAAACAAACTGTCTATAGGTGTAGAAGAATTCTGAGAAAGAAGGTTCATTTTCTGCCTGAAGAACAGCTTGTCATTTAGCTCCCCTGATACCTACAGAGTACATTTCACATTATATACGAACAAGAGAGTGCAATAAGGAAAAAAATATTTCTGCCCCAGAATCTACGTCAGATTATGTGAGAAATATGGAAAGGCAAGTATATCTAGTAAAATAAAACTTTTAAATGTGATAAAAGTGATAACATTCCCTGGGCACGGGGATCAAAATGGCATTACGCAATTAAGATACAAAAAGGTATTCTAAAACACATTACAGACGATATAGAAATAGGGTGATGATTAGCAGGATTATATTAAAGATCTTAAAACTCTATGAAACATGTATTCAGGAATAAAGGACAGCAGCACAACAATATTTTTACTGAATAATGTATACAAAAATGTAAATGTGGAAATAATCATTAATTGCAAGCAAGATGTTTAGCTACCACTTTCACAAATCAAGCCATCTGTAACAAAATTATTGGACAACATTTATGCTAAATTAATGCCAGCTTACGTCAGGGGCAAATCATGCTTTTTTCCTTCTCTCACTCACCATAGGATCATTACTGAGGTTGCCTTGGCTGATGAATTCTACAGCTGCTTCAAATGAAGTCAGGCAGTAACTTAGGTCATCCTTGGCAGAGTTGCAGAAATGGAAGTGTTTTATGTAACTAAGATTCGCCATCCTGAGAACCAACATTTACAAAAATATAAAGAGACCTCATAGATGTTACAAGAGCTTCAGCAATAAATGGCATCACTACTTCTTATTTAGAATGATACAGTGACTGCCTGGCAAGTTGAGAAAATAAATGTTTTACCAATTTGGAATCTCTGTCTTCACCAGCAGATACAGAATAACTGAGAGGAGATCATCTGCACACACTGCCTCCAAGTTCACTGGAGGCAAGAGAAAGCAAAAGAGGAAAAATACATTTCACTATTACATAAAACTAAAACAAATTACACAATTACTCAAACTTGATTTTAAAAACATTTAGAATTTACCTTTAAGCTGTCACTGATACTGATTTAAAACAGTTATTAAAAAATTGACTCAGTAACCAACTGCAATTGACACTTTGTTGTCTGCATTGTTGTCTGCCACTGTGTATTCTTAAAACTGAAACTCCTACTGTAATTTACTGGTGATGTAGCTCTGTTCATTACTTCATAAAAGTATTTTCCATAAAAGGTTATATTATAGATATGTTTGTTATTCTAATGTATGATATGTGTTCCAATTCAGCAGACCAGCACATGTTAGTCATATGCTTAAACAGGAAGTCACTTATATAGGCTCCCTCAAAGCAAAAGTCTAAGATCATTAGGAGAGTGAATGCAGGGAAGGCCAAAGTAAATAAATCAAAATAGTAGATATAATCATGTTAACAGTGATGTGTTTCACTGATCCAGACAAAACTGTGCGTTGTCAATATTAGCATCAGTAAAACAATACATATCAGTCATTATTTTCTTACTTAGTTTACAAAAACATGTTTTATGTATTTTAATTAAGTAACATTTAATATGCATGGTCTGTCGTAAATCCATTTTAATTGTTTTGGATTTTTAAACGAATACTTAATAAATTGTTCAAATAATCTGCAAAGTATTAAAATTATGCTTACTGAAGAACGAACAATCTATTGAATTGTAATAAAAAATAGGTCTCAATATGTTAAAATGGGCTCTATTTAAATGTCTTCTATTATCCAGTTTGGCTGTCCTTTCATAGACTAGGTGCCTCTGTGTGCCTCATAAGTCTCTAATTGGTTCATTGGTAGTTTGGCAAACAGTCATTAAGACAGGATTGCTCTACTTTACACATACAGGGAAGTGTTGTTGCCCTGCCAACACAGTGTGTATTTCAATAATGACCATTTGAGGTGAAACAGTGTGCAAAGTGTTCTACGTGTACGCATGCCAGCTAATCTGGTTACAAGAGTTGCAAAAGAGCTGGTGGAGCAGAGAGCTGAAGAGACCATTGTCTGTAAGAAAACACACTGAGGATGACCCTTGACGCCCATTATGAAAAAAAAAATGTGCAGGTCAACACATCCCTATTATAAGCATCCCTGAATAAACAACTACGACTGTGTTTTCAAGGAAATTGATTCGTTCCTAGTTACCTATTTAGGACCTGCTTGAGAGATACTGAACAAAGTCTGTACAGTTAACATGAATATGGTCCACAAACATACACCCATCCACCAAGAGAGCACCAGACTGCACATAAATGGTTTCATTTTCCCACATTTCTGCATAAAACAACTAGTACAAATTCACTGGACTTAATTACAGTACAGATTTAAATAAAGTGTACTGTGCATACGGAATACAATGCAGAGCCTGTGCAGGTAATTTTTTTTTTAACAATAAAGTGATTCAAGGGTGATATCAGAATTCAACAGGATGCACAAAACAAGACAAGCAAAGTTTAAAAATTCTGGGGCAATATCTACTGGAAAGCTTATCACAGTGCCTCAGGTTATTTCAAATGGATCATGGATTAAGAAATATGTGATCACATTTGAACAATAAGGGCATAAGCCTGACTTTCTCACCTGTGCGACTGGGAGACTGCATAATGGTGAGGGCGACCTTCCTGAGGCAGAGCAGTTTCTGCTGAGGAGAAGTGCAGCGGTTGAGCTGATTCAATTCCCTCTTTGCTCGAGGAATATTTATACTGCATAAAGAGACCATGACATATCACAAGAGAACAAAAGAGAGGATGAGATGGAGCAAGAGCAAAACATCTTGACCTCTCTAAAGAGCTATCATTTACTAAATGTATCAGATGAACACATTTTTATAAACTTCACAGGCAAAAATAGAAATGAAAGCTACTTGCTAGTTCTTAAGAACCTGCAAAAGAAGTTCACCTGAATTCTGACTTGACACCAAGATCTTTCTGTTGCAGGTCCTGCAGCCCTCTGGTTGTTTTATTGAATGCAGCATCCTAAAATACAACATTCATGATTAACAATGCAATAATATCAGACAGAACTTCAACATGAAACATTACGTCCCACGCATAAAATGATGGTGGACAGCCAAAAAAGTACCTGGCTTGCCTCAAGAGTTCCCACATAACTAAAGAGCAAATCATGGATACCATGATGAATATACATCTGTTAAAAAAAAAAGAAGAGTGTGAAGATGATACTTAAATGCATCCTAAAATGTACTGCATCCACTCTGCATCTTATGCTACATCTGCGTTCCCAATACATGAAGCTAGTTAAAAGCAAGCACATAGTTCACCTCCACTGCTTGTTTGAGAAGTGTCATCTGAAGCTCCTGCTTGGTCAGCACCTTCTGAAACCCAGTACATTTATTTCATTAGCTTACAGCCAACACACCAGCAAGAACTCTTATTGTTCTGAATATTCTTACATACAGCAGACAGCAGAGGTTTACATACCAGTCGAGAATCCCTAAGCAAACATTGAAGACACTTTGTGTACAGGCCATGCACAGAATCCTAGAAAAGACAGTAATACGTGGTTACATCCTCTCCAACTACACACTAACTGCATAAAGAAGCATCAAGATTAAAAGGGTGTATAGATTTTCTCACTATGTGATGGCGGAGTCCCTTCCTTTCTTGCTCCTTGAAGGAGTTACAAAACGCAACAGTAAACTTATCCAGTTTCTCAGCATGGCGGCCCAGAAATTCCTTCACCTCCTCCACATTCTTCAGGCAGTACAAAGCAGGGACAGGGCTCAGATCCACTGACAAACAAAGCATTTGACAAAGAACAGACGTGAATGAAATTCAGAAGCTACAAGCTGCTACTGTGTCTAGAATAATCCTATACTTAAGCTTTGCAACTAACTGACTCTACATTATGTGATGTCTCAGTACGCTGTACAGTAGTCAGAACAGAATAAATGGGGCTCTGTATAAATTCTCCAATACCTTCAGAAATATAATTTATGAAGATATACAAATTGGGTGATCTCTGTTTTTGATTAATATGATTGTTGCTATATCAAGCAGTTATAACATGGATAGAGACAAGACATATAGAGATAGATTGTATGTAGATTGCATGTAGAGAAAGATTGTTGTTGGGGTTTTTTTGTGTGTTTTTTTAACCTGGGCTTGACTCGCAGTCAATGGGCCGGGTGACACACAGGATACTGTAGGCCTGCTCCTTTTCATTGTAGAAGGTTTCCTCAAACAGAATGGGTACAGAGGTGGGGTTCAAGAACCCTGAGCTGAAATGCACTTGGTTATTTTCTATGGCCACCTCCTGAAAGACATATCACAAAAAATGCTTTAGAACACACCTAAACATTGACAAACACTGCCAATGGCTGGCTAGATGTATGACTATGTATGTACCTTAGCATCAATTGTCTGGTAGCCTTGTTCTGCAGGGAGGAGGACATAGCTCTCAAATTGTGCTGCTGTGTATGAAACAGCTGATAAACTTTCACGACATGGAACCAAGACCTACAGCACATGCAGAATAATATGTGTGAAGATAAACAATCATAAGTAAGTTGAAATAAAAAGGAGAAGACAATAAACTATCTTTATTCAGGCATGATATATGGTTGGTTACATTTTACACCTGTGTCACCACATGCAGTCTTATTTAATGCACTGGTGACCCAAGCCATTTCCTGTCGCATAACAGTTTCATTAAAAAGGGGAAGCTGTGAGCATGGTTAAGAGTCGTGTTCAAATAAGTCATTATAAATTCTGCTTCACACTTTTGATTTTATTTTTTTTGGGACTGTTTTTTTTTTCCTTTACAAACTGACTGCAAAAAGACTTTCAGCAGCATGAATATCAATGTTCCAATATTAAGATGCGGTCTTCAGAAAGAACAAGAACTGATTGATTTTAATCCTCTAAAGTATGAAAGAATGATCTGTCCATGTGTTCCAACTATACAGACGCTCCCATTGATTTTGCGTGGCACTGGTAACAGTCACATGGCAAGAACTGAACCAGTTATCATTATCATCTCTCTGCCTTTTTGTCCTAAGGCGCAAAATGACACATTTGCTATTTGTGTGGCATAATAACAGTCACATGACAACTAAACTGAATCAGTTAGTGGTTATAAAATGTGGCGTATACAACATGTGAGAAAGAAATTGCTTCTTGAATCAAACACGATACCAGACAACTTAAATACTGTTTTCAGTAAATCTGTGAAATCAGGAAGTGAAAGCCTTACAATGCCATGCAGTTCTGCTACTCTGCTGCACAGGTCCGGCCTCTGCTTCTCTAGCGCCAGGTAAAAAGAATTCTTCAGGATATTCTCATCATACACAGCCATATGGACCCGACACACTGACTCCTACAAAGAAAAGACAGAGAGGGAAGGAAGAAAGTATGGAGAGATTAAGTGAGAGCTTAACATTTGGGTTAGAAACAGAGGGGAAAACAGGCATTGACAAGAGATGAGAAAAAAACTGAGGAGTTGTGACTAATACGATTAGGCCTATTAGCTCACAATAATAAGCTCTAGATTGCTGATCAAAGACATAACAGAAATGCAGTTTGACATGTCATAACGGTATGTGCTGTGGTCTGGTAGTTATTACAAATCACAGGAGTATTTGAGATTATAGACTACACGGCTTGAAAAAAATGTAAACCAAGTAATGACCTGCTAAGCTAATTTTGTTTCCCGTCTCAGGTGCCACCTTGATGCTGAGATCTCTGGGCCCTTAGCCAGGGTTAACAGGCTAATAGGTGCTAATGCAGGGTAAGTAAACAAGTCCTAAAGAGAAAGGACACGCTCAGCTCTGCTGGCCTGTATCGTAACATGCTGGTCAGACAACAGAGATCTTCTTTCAGTCTCTTGTTCCTCCTTCAGTCCCAAGCCAGCTGCCCCTCAGCTGAGTTCCTTGGGAAATTAAATTAAGCTTCAAAACCCTCTCTGATGGAAGTTCTGCTAATTGCCATGCACTGCGGTTATGAAAAATGACTGTGAAAATGCTCAGAAAAATGTCTTGTTTTATTCGGTCCCTTCAAGCTTTTCATTTTAGAATTTAAAAACATAAGACAAGATACAGACTGCCTTAATATCTAATCTAATGTTTCTCCAAACAAAACTAAAGCAGCATAAAATATTTAATATAGACAATCTCAATCAATTCATTCATGCATAGTTCTGGCCGAAGCCCTATGCATGTTGAAAGTTGTCCTGCCAGTGAGCCCTGGAAAACAATTAGGCCTATTAAACGTTGAGTAAATGTGCTGTAAACAACACCATAACAAACAGTGTCTATAGCAGGTTTTAAGACTGATGCTGTAACCTATGGTTGTGACATCTTGTAGCCATGAGCAGCCAGAATCCATGCACAACTGGAATGGTCAACTTGTGTCATATAAGAGCAAGCTAGAAGCAGGCAGTATCTTAGCCAATGATATTTCCCACAACACCCATGGTTGCATTCTGGACGCAAAAATTAATCCTAGTCCCAGGATAAAAAGAATTAAAAATGGATAATCACCATTTTTGCCCAAAACAAGCAGGAGTTATGTCTGGGGAAAATCATGCTTTAGCTACCCAAGACCATTACTTCAACCAATGTGACAACAGGTGTTCCACTGTAACAGTAAACAGAAAACTCTCAGACTAAAACATGAGGGTCAAGACACTTTCTCAGACATATTTGCCTCTATCACAAGTTATTGTTTTCATAAATATACTCACTTGTTTATGACGATAAAAAAGAGCTTGCGACACAGAGAATAATCTCATCTTTAAGCCCCTGATGTGACGGATCAAAAAAGAGAGAGCCATTGGAGAGATTTTATATAGTCCACTCTAAGCAATCATACCAGAAGGTAACTCGCACTGTCCCTCAAGGGAGGTCAAGGCCAAAGCCTTAGCACAAGACAGGGGCCTCCCCTCGGCTCCGCCCCTGACCCTCATCCCTGCAGTGCATCAGAAGGATGCTGAGAGCCAGAGGAATGTGAACCTTACCATGTGATCTCATCCACCAGACCAGAACTGAAAGGGTTGGGGGAAACCACACACTCATGATCCTGAAATACAAATGGTCTGGTCCGAGGAAAACTGCTCACTGATGCCCTATTTTTTGCAGACTGATTCCACAAATCCAAAACAACATCCCAATAAACGTCAGTTTATTTGCTGGCAGCATTAGACAGATCCATATTAGAACAAAACAATAATTTAGCTTGGAAATCATGAAAACAAATGTACTGGTGACATCCCTTGACAGTGTGATTAATTTAAGCCCCAATATGATTTTTACTTAGAAAACAGGAAGCCATTCCACCAAAAGTGGGTGTAGAGGCATGAATGATTGTGTATCTTCACTATATATTTGATTGATCAGTGTTCCCTCAACGTGGGTCATGGATTCACACAACCATGTACATTTTCACTGCTCTCAACACACTTAATCCACCAACAGCTTGTCAACTATCCCTTGCCGAGTTTTAGTAGGGGTGTTAAAACAAAATAACTACATGTCCAGGGCAGTGTGATGGACGTAGGCCTTCAAAACCTGAAAAGCACGACGTGGCCCACTTCTAAGGTGTGGAATGCGGGGATTTTGCAAAGTCGCCCCAAGGATGTCACATGATGGTTCACCGAGGTAGCACACCAAATAAACATTCTGATCCATACTGTTATGGCTGTACCATTGTGAAATAGTAGGTCTAAACCAAAAGGCATATACCTCATCAGTGTGAGACAGCTTGTTTCATCTGTGGCTGAAATAGCATGCAAGCAAGCAGGCAGACAAGGTGCTTTTTAAAAAGTAACTGAATACTCGAGCTCCTTGATCAAGGTATGATGCTGAGGGTCACATCCAGCACACCTGCTGAGTCAAGAGAGGCTAGTCCAGAGAGACAAGAGCAGCACAGTTCGAGACACTGCGTAGGAGGCGCCCAACCCCTCGGATATCCCAATACGACCGTCCAGCGAGGGCTTTAAAGTGAGAGCAGACAGCTCTGAAAAAACACGCAGCATGAACGTTAATATACTAAAATTAAACAGAATGAGGAGCCACTGGCTTGTTGTGAAGATGTTCTTGATTTTATGTTAAAAGCAAGCTAGCTAAAACGCTAGCTCGACTAGCTGATCCACCTTAGCCTCTGTCTGTTTACAGGCTAGTCTGAGGCAAATGTTGCGACGAAACCAAAGTAATAGAGTAGAAAATGAGCACCTTATTTCGACGAAAAAAGAGTCCGGACAGGCTTACCTGATTTATGCCGACCAAGTTTGCATGGTAAATTTAACATTTATTCGAGGAGAACGACCCAATCTCAACCTGACTGGACATTACAACCCCAATCAACACTCCACTTCCCCGAGCGCTGACGAGAAGGCTCTTCACCGGCCAACCAGGAGCCAGGCCACGCCCTCCGTGCGCAGAAGCACCGCCCCCTGCGGAAGGCTCCGTGCTAAAGTCTGTTGCATGAAATAACGGTAGATTAAGCCTAGATTAGACTCTTTTATTTGTCAATGTACATAAAGAGATGGCTAGATGAGTTTACTGTGGAAGAACTTGACTGACCCGTTTGGTATAAACTGGAATGGAGAAAAGAGAACGAATGGACACAAGTTCCCACAGAAAATCCAGAATCTTGTGGAAGCCTTCCAACAAGAGTGAAAGCTGTTATAGCTGCAAAGGGGGGACCATACCACATTATAGTCTATGTATTAGAATGCAAATTAAAGTCTTGTTTTAAAACGTGTTTTTGTAACGTTCAGGTGTTCCAATACTTTTGTCCATATAGTGTATCAAACCCCATGTCTGTGCAGGTCTCTACATTACTTTGACAAAGAGAATACAATCCCTAAATCCAATTAAACTGACAGATTATGCTGTTTTTGTAATGAAACATGCAGTTGGTCCGTTTTTGTAAGCTGATTTATTATACCCATAAAATTGTTGTAATGTTACCACCCTTTGTTGTAACAGAGCCAAAAGAGACTGTTACACTCATTTGTGAATTCTAATAATCTAAAATGAATCATTTTGTATTCTTAAGATCTGCTAATGGCCATATATCCCGTGTGAAATGTATTCACATTTTGATGTTACTGGAGCTTCAATTATAGATCTGCATATTACATTCTTGAACACTGTAATTTGCTGCCAACCACCTTGCACAATTGTCTTAAAATGTCATGAAAATGAGTATTCTGACATTTTTATTCGATAGATCAGTGACCATAAATACTTTATGTTAAATAGGCACATTATGTCCCAAACAAGACTTTGCCACTATATAAGTAGGTGAGATGTGTTCTTGGTTGAACTTCCCATGCTACACATGGACATTCTCAAATAAGATTTTTTTGGAACTAGCTTACAAATTAATAAGGTAATGTCCTGCTGTTATAACTGAAGCCATTTAGTTGGTTTTTATTGTGAAAGAACACATATCTTACAAATATGTAACTTTGTTGTTATTTTAGCTGCATAACACAGCATATTGGTGCTGAAGTTAAATTAGATGATTCAGATGAATGTGCACAAGTGGCTGCTTAGCTGTTTTTTGACCAGGTGTTTGTTATTGTTTCACTTACAACTAGGCAGAGAAATGTTACAGTTGATTTCAAGTGTGGTATTTGCATTTATAATATTTGGCTGTGAACTGTCCAGTAAAGCCATCATTAGATTTAAAAATGAAAGTAAACCCAACAAAGTAAAACAGATATTGCCACATTGATTGTTTTGCACATTCTACAAGTACAGAAACATCAGAAGTTTTAAATCAAATGAATGTTTACTGATGTGGGGGTTTTTTTGTTAGTTTTTTCCACTGATTTCTGCCAAATGAAGTCATCTCCATTTTCTCCCACTAGCTATGACTCCCCTTATTACAGTATTTCAGCAGTACTTGGAGGATGAAGACTGGCTCATACTTCATCCAAGTCACATGAAGCACCATTGCATCTTTTTGAACTTCAGCTAACGGCATTTCATTGGACAGCTCAACACCAACTGTGTTACATCAGCTTACAGCTGCCCTCATTGGCTAACATCACACCAAGTGATGGGGGAGACGGAGCTCCACCCTGTGAGAAAAAAGCTTGGACTTTGGACCCTTGACGTGTGCAGCACAACTAGGGGGTCAACTCACAAAACATGACATTTGGGCAAGCGGTTAGACAGCTGTTTGGGAGCCGTAATGTTAATGAAGTTAATAAAGAAACCAGTCGTATTCTGCTGCATGATAAGAGAGAGACTGATAGTTCAGCATGTGTTGAAGGTGAGCATGTTTTGCATATTGAATAATTATTTAATGGCACTAATAAATAGTATAAAACACTTATTATATGATGGGTCAGGTGGTGTGACCTCTGTGTCCTCAGTTTTAGACCTGGGGCAATAATCAAGAGAGCATTGAGAATTTAATCATTTAAAAATGAACTTTGTGAAACAGAGTCTCTCTCTCACTCTCTATGTCTGTCTCTCTCTCCTTCTCTCTC
>JBBPCW010000127.1:10617930-10632516 GCA_037974425.1 Phenacogrammus interruptus
TGTGTCTGAGAGTGACTTGGTTGCAGGGAACGACTATAGAAGGAAAATTGTCAGATTCAAAAATGTAAGTTTTTTCAATCTTCGTCATATTAATGCTCAAATACACATTGTTTGGATAATTCTTTTTTACTTTTTTTCAACATTATTGCTCACACCTCATATGAACAGCATTTGTAAAAATGTGATCATGACAAAAAAAAAACAATTTACTAAAACAAACAAATCAATAAATTGTTTATTTGATATGCTCTTTTTGCAGTCTAACAGCAAACTACAAGGGATTGTTATAGCAGAAAAGACTCGTCTGAGTGAGCAGTACTACAGTGCACTTCAGAAGTTTGTGGTGTTGGAGCTGGAGTTAATGTTACTACCTGTTGCCGGTCCAGCTGAGGCAGCCCAGCTCATAGAACAAATGGTGAGTCACAGGCTTTGACAATCAGTTGGTCACTCTCTGTGTCATGGCAGTTGTTTACTACATGACCATAAGTATACAAACACTTGACCATCAAACCAATTAACTTCTTTTAAAACCATAAATATAACCATCAATATGGAGTTGCCTGACTTTCTTTGTTTCTATAACAGCCTCTGCTACTCTGGGAGGGCTTATCACAAGATCTCAGTGTGTGTCTGTGGGAATTTGTTTTATGTGTGCTAAGTGGTGAATTTTATACCACTCCAACTGTCTTGGAACAGCGGTCTAGTAATTAATGCAGCAGAGGATGTTATTTTAACATGCTTCATTACTGTTAATAAATTGCTGCTATTGACTGGAACAGGTCTAGCAGTCCTTAAAGGTGGACCTTGCATGTCTATATGCTTGATTATTATATATCTGTCTGCAATATCTGACCTCAGTAATTACAAGGTGTGTCCACATACCTGAGACCAGGCAGTATAAATAAAGGTGGCTTCCATATAATACTTTTATATACGACTTTCAGAGACAGACCTGGTGCTTGCCTCAGGAATAAATCCTAACAGATATGGTTGTTTCCACATAATCATATTCCATCCGTTGTCCCACACAGGTTCATGGAGAGAGCAAGGAGAACCCATTCCAAAAGAAAACCATATCCACACTGCTGGACCCAGTGGTGTTAAAGCTGGTGCAGCAGATCCCTGGAGTTGGCAAAGTAAAAGCCATGGCCCTGCTAGAGCGATTCCCCAGCATCTATGACATTAGCAACGCTTCACTGCAGGAGTTGCAGTCTGTTGTAGGACAGGCCACAGCTCAGCACATCTGGGGCTTTTTCCACAATCCACTCAATTGATATGACTACATCAGTGAGCACTGGCCTCATAAAGATTTATACCTGATGAAAGTTGTGCTGTGGTATAACAATAAGGCCATCTAAATGTGAAAAAAGGGAACAAAGAGCTTAGAGCCTTCAACAAATCAGGATGCTGCATGATTATGATTGGTATAATTTCAGAAGTATTTTTATTTTGTGTGCATAAAATAAATCAGAACTGGCCAATCGGATGTATTTCATCTGTTTAATACAGAATAAGAGAGAATAGTTTTTTGTCTGTTGGTCTACAAAAACATCGAGCAGAAATCTGTAAGCCAGTTTTGTGCAAGCACGTTCTTTTCAAGGGGACTTGTTATAGGACTTCATAAAACAAAATTAAGCAAACAGAACATAATTGTTCAAATTTGATTCATATTTTCAGTTGTCTTTTCTCAATGATTGTATAGAAAGTAACATGTACAGAATCACTGATCTGAGTTACCATTTACTGGCAAATAAATAACTTGTACCAGCCAATATGCTATGCTCTGTTGTCTATTGGAATGGTTTAATTTTCCCTTGCATGTTGTTTTTCATTGTCACCACGAGATGGAGCCAACAATGCATTTTCATGCTTGCAAGCCAAAAACGACATGGCAATAGCGAGGCATGGATAAGAATGATACATTTGGACATAAATTTGAGGGTCATATTAGTGTGAAGTTTGTAAATATATGCTACATATAACCGAGTGTTTACTGTGTTATAAGTATAAAGTGTTACAAAAAGGTTTTACAATAAATATCCCAGCATCTTGGGTTTGATGATTTTATCACCTTCAAGGGTACACCAGAGACCTTTTGAGGCTCCATCTGATGCTGATGGCACTTGCTCTCGCTCTCTTAATTACTCCCTCGTTGAGCAATCCGTCTTTCCTTCAGTTTCTCTCCTTCTTTCCTTGGTGGCTCTTGTGATGTATTGGTTTTCTGCTCGACTTCCTCCTTTAAGTGCCGCACACTGCTGGCAGTGTTTTGGCCTTCCTGCCGGCTTACAAAGCAGTCCCCCTTTTAACAGGCTCGCTGGCGGAGATCAGCTGAATCCTGGGCCCTTTATTGTGCAACCAGTGTTGCTAGCCAGGGAAAAGCCACAGCACAAATTCACGACTTGACTTCCTAAATTCCACGCCAGGGATCCTTTCAGGGTGAATAAGGGTGTGAGGAAGCATCTCTATTGTAAACACATGTCCCAGTGGTCCTGGATCTCTTCACACTTTCCTCCTGCCTTTTTGCTTCGTCTGTATGGTGCTTCATTATGAACTTCTGTCCTCACTTGAGCTGGCTCAGAACATGAATTGGGGTAATTTTACCTTTAGGCTCACAGTTTTGGGGAACTCCATGCCCTTCATGGTTTTGGGTTCTTCGTTCATAAGGCGTCCAAAACATCAGTTAACGAAAAGTATTTTGTGGGATTTTTTTGTCTTGGCATCCAACCTCACTTGTTGAGACTAGTAAAATCTCTAAACTGGTCGTTCACCCTCGGTGTATCAGGTTCAAGTACAGTGACATTCACTGTGAAGTGAATATATGGTGAAGTGAAGGGCAATCTCAATGTTTCAACACCATGCTTCCAACTTTGTGGACAGTTTGGGGAAGACCCTTTTCTATTCCAGCATGGCTGTGCCCCAGTGCCCAAAGCAAGCTCAATAAAGACATGGTTGGATTAGATTACTGTGGCAGAACTTGACTGACACGCACAAAGCCCTGAACTCAACCACATCCAACACCTTTGAGATGAACCGGAACAGATGAATACAAGCTGTTATATGGGGACCAACTTCATATTAAAGTCTATGTATTTGAATGCAATGTCATTAAAATCCCTGTTGGTGTAATTATTCCAATACATTTGTCCAGTGGTGAACATTTGATGCCTGTGGGACAGTGGTGATGATGCAAGAGCGCAAGTTCCCATTCAATCCCAACAACACAAACCTCAGCCTACAGAAAAAACGATTCGGTTGGGTAGGACGTGGACCATTAAACACGAACTACTCGTCGCTGAATCAATCACACGCCATGTCTTTAACAGGATGGCGGAGTGGTAGTTAGCATTCAGTCCTGGGCCGCGTCGGAGCCTGCGCATGCGCGTCCCTTTCACCGTGCTTGAATGCTGTGAAGGGTTTGAGGGGAGAGACCCCGGGGCTGCTTTACTTGCGGATTGCTGAAATGGATGGAGCGGAGCGGAAAAGAAGCGTCCACGCCAGGCAAGAGCCACAGGCTCCGGGGAGCACCATGAGAGACAGGAAGGTGAACGGGGACACGGTGCCAGAGAGAGTGACACTTAAAAAAGAGATCGGACTGTTGAGCGCCTGCACCATTATCATCGGTAAGCTGGGGAACTAAAGTTGTTTACTGAAGTAACAATACCATTGCAAAAAACTTTACTTTGAAAACTTTCTCTAGAAGAACATTATTGCATTTTGTTTCTGGACTTTGGGACCAAAGAAGTGAGCCAGAACTGTCCCAGAGTCCTGACTACTGTAATTTACTTTATGATTGTGATTGTCTTTATTATGTTAAAGGAAATGCATCTTTATAATGTATAAAGGAATCTGAGCAAAAGTTTGGATATTAGGACCATATAATGCAATTTAATTTATTTTAATTATCAATAAGTATAATTATGGGTAATCTGCTGATTGTGATTGATTAGTCTTCTTGCTGCTTGGTATTAATGTGCTGGACTATTTTTCTTCTGTAATCTCTCTTATTAATGAGGCCGACAGCTTCAAAATCCAGACATACCTTAATGTGGTCACAGAGGGGATTGTAAGCCGTTTTCTAATCCTTTTAAATGTGTTTCATTTTCAAAATATGGATAATTCATATTTGCCAATCTACATGTAAGAAAATGTGTGGGTGGTTTTCTCCAAAATCGCCGGGTGTTCTGGGCTGTGGGGATCTTCTCCTCATGGCAGCCTGGGCTGTCGACACAGTGGAGTAAATGATTTATTCCTGCTCTTATGTAATCTTGTTGTGTGCCACTTGGCTGCCAGGGAGGCAAGCGTGAGGCGATTTACTCCCATTTGAAGTGTCCTAGGTTGAGGAGATGCTGCTTAAAGGTGGGGTTTCTGTATCGGTATGTGTTTTTCTAGAAAGTGAATAGGTTCCAAACAGGTGAACCTTTCAACCAGATTTGGAGAAAGATCTCGTTTGTCATTGCTCAGTTGAGATGTTAATTTCCTGAAAATGTTGATCATTTTCAAACGCATCATATCATTATCTTTTTGTCGTTTTTGTGCATTCTTTATCTTGACAAGTTCTTAGGTAAAGGAGTACAATAATATACAGAATGTTACAGTACTTTTGAAATAATTATTGGACTGTTCAGTGTACAGTTGCAGAGATCAGGCTATTTCCTGCAATACACAACTAACATGTTATCAAAGGTTTATCTTAGGTTTAGCTTACATTAGATATTATTAAACATTCACTGACTAATTAAAAAATACCACTACACTACACATTTACAGCTTCAAGGCACAGTGTGATGCAGTTGTGTTTTTTTCTGCAGGAAACATCATTGGTTCAGGAATCTTCATCTCTCCTAAAGGGGTTTTGGAGCACTCAGGTTCTGTTGGTCTAGCATTGGTGGTGTGGGTATTAGGAGGGGGCATAGCTGCTCTGGGCTCCCTCTGCTATGCTGAACTCGGCGTCACCATCCCAAAGTCAGGGGGTGACTACTCGTATGTTACAGAGATTTTTGGAGGCCTTGTGGGGTGAGTCCAGCAAACTTACTGATGCACTGGTGCTGATATACGATCATTTTTTTGTCATTCAGATCTTTTAAAATTGAGATTAGAACTAAACAAAAAGTATTATGCGTCCAGCTAAATTAGTTACTCTAAAAGTAATGTAAGAATAAAAGGAAACTAAAGCTATAAAAGCACTCAAAAATTTAATTGTCCCAGACTGATCACATAAGAAACACTTAAACAGGTATTCCACGTTCCATGCATCTTATTGAGTCATCACTCTGCTCCAATTAGTTTATTATTATGTGCTTCCACCATACCTCATCAGGAAACAAACTATTTCTTCATGAGCTTGGCCAGGTGTGTTGGAGACAGAGAATACCTGAAAATGGCCCCCAGGACTGGGATTGAAAACTGTTGTTCTGCATTAATCATCATAATAGACTCACTCTTTGATTAATTTGCAGTACACCCTTAAATACACAGGAACCTTTTTTTTTTTTACCTTTTTGTCCTTGTCTCACCAGGTTCCTTCTGTTATGGAGTGCAGTGCTGATCATGTACCCCACCACTCTGGCAGTAATAGCCCTCACATTCTCCAACTATGTCCTGCAGCCTGCCTTTCCTAACTGTGTTCCTCCCTATATGGCCACAAGAATGCTCTCTGCTACATGCATACGTGAGTACAACAGCTTCTAATGCCTCGTGTCAAACTCTCTATTCTTATCTTTTTACACCAGTACTTATTACTTTGTTATTGATTGTGGCTGCAGCTTCATGCTTTTCTCTTTGCGCGTCTTTCTTCAGAGAGATTTAACCGTCATAATATATTCTGGTGTAAGTGGAAAAGCTTTTAGCAGAGAGGGTCCTGTCTTATGTAATGGGGAGCCTCAGTGATAATAAAATATGTATGTTGTGTCTGGGCTGCTGATGAAGTATAAAGAACTGCACAGAAACTTAAGGACCCGGTGATGTGGTTCTCATGCAAAGTCAACATAAACTTTATTGTCATCTCAGCTGTACACATATGTAGAAAAACAAAAATATTAGAGAATTGCAGAAAATTTGTTCAATTGTAAGCTTCTTGAAATCACTGGTATGAGGCGACTATAGAAATAGTCTGTTCATCCGACTGGCTCTTGCATAAAGCCCATAGTGATATAAATAGTGACGCATTAATACCAGTTTTCCCCTTCCAATACTGACACCTGGTTCTCAAGTATCTGTTGATACTGAGCACTGACACTATGTTAACTCTGTTTATCTTTCCTCATTGGTAACTTTTTAAACATTTAAACATTCTTGTTGCTATGAAAAGGTGCATTGCTCTTTGGCATGGTTTGGCTTTGAATGCTTAATTTAAATTGATGTATTGCAGTCTTTACTGGACATACCACCTGTAGAAATATTGCCGTACCTCCTTTCAAAATAATGTAAGAGCATTAATCTTACAGGCTGAGTTGTTTTGAATGCTACAGGACTGCTCCATTTGTTCCATATTGTGTCACACAAAGGAACTATCAGGTGCTAATGGGTTCGGCTCATTAACCCAGCCTAAGAAACTGTGAAGCACTGAAGAGTAAACGTTACTGCTCTTGGCTCTGCGTTCTTTAGACATGCCAACAGCCTAATTGCCCAGTCAGAATCTCTGCATTCCCACAGTTACAGTAGCTCAACGTGAAATAACAGTAATCCATGTGGAGCTCAGAACTCAGAGTAGCAAAGAGAAATAAGTCCGTCTGAACTGAGCAAAAGCTTTGCTTCTGACCTCTGTTTGATGCTGTAGACCAACACCACCAGAAGACTTGCAAAGCACATTGAGTCTTGACTATGCCAAGCACTCACAGGGGGCAATGAGCTGCAAGCCCACAGCACTTGACTGTGCTGTCTGGGCCCACAGCGTGTGATTATTGCATTAGCTCTTATTATTCAGTCTTGTTTGGGGACAGAAGAATCCTAAAAAGGGAGAGGCGCTCCATCTTTTCACGGACCTGCTCGTCGCCCTCTGTCTTTGTTCTGTTTCTACAGGAGGCAATTTGTTTGTTGGGACCAACAGGAAAAGTCTTATTTTTCTCAGAAGGAAAGGGGGGACATGTAAGAAATGGAGAGTGGCAGTGACAGTGATGGATAGGTTGACAGAATTACAATTCCGCTCCTCTTTTCCTCAGAATTCCCACATTCCCAGGCTCCAGTAAATCCACATCAATAGCCATCAGTGCACTGGTCTCACACCAGTCCACCCTAAAGGCCCCGCATCACGTTTCCCCTAACGTGTCTTGGCATCACAGGGCATGCTCCAGCTGGGAAAAAAACTTGGCATTCAAAACAGCCACACACATTTCTAATGAAAGACATTAAAATCATAAACTCATCCACACTTCATACATTGACTGAAAAAAATGGTCATTGAACTATAGTATGTGGTCTATAAATTACAGCTTGCCTTGACTCTTTGTGTGTGTTGACCACTGTATTTGTAGTGTTTCTGACATGGGTGAACTGCTTCAGTGTGCGTCTGGCCACGCGTATCCAGGATATCTTCACTGTGGGGAAGCTGATGGCTCTGGGCCTCATCATAGCTGTTGGACTGATGCAGATTTATAAAGGTGAGAGCACTTGTTGGAAGCACTTGACCACAAGTGAAATCCTGAAGTCACGTACCAGTTCACTTACTGAATTCAGTCCAAGTTTACTTTTGTGTCTTGAATGAAAATGAGACTGTATGTGCATGTACATGTACCAGAAACAGTTCATTTTACTATCTCTCTTTATTCCTCAAAACTAAACAGGCTATGCATGTTACTGTGCCTTTAAAAGCTGATATATGTAAATGAGCTGTGATTGGCTGCCCTGTATTGGGCCTAATTCATAAAGGCCGCAATGAAAATAATTATAATTTCAGTATAAGTGGGTGGGCTAAAGCGCTGTAGGTAATGCAATATTTATCTGTATGGTTTTCATGACATCTGCTGAAAACAGATAAATAGTGTGGTTAGTAGTCAACAGTATAGATTAACCGTGTTTATGAAATTCATCGAACCATATCAGGAAATCAGGTGCATATCAGTTTTTCTGGACCCTTTAACAGGTCCTGGATTGGCTTTGTTGTTTTATCTTGCTCCAGTAATCAGATTTCAAGTTGTTGAGAGAGGGAGAGATAAACCTTTATTAGTAACACGAGTGGGAAAATTGTTTTTTAGACTATTTGAAGTATAATGATTCCAGATCTAGGTTTTCCTTTGACTGAATACCAACTGACACAAATTCAGTTCTAGTTTCTGTTGTAGAAGTCTTTTCAGAAATATTGAAAATAATATGAAGAACGCCTTGTTTTCTCAGGTAACTACGAGGGTCTTACTCCACAAATAGCGTTTCAGTTCTATAAGACTCCATCAGTGGGTCAGATTGCTTTAGCTTTCCTTCAGGCTTCCTTTGCCTTCAGTGGATGGAACTTTCTCAATTATGTCACCGAAGAGGTGGTGGACCCCAGGAGGTGAGGCTGAACTTCATACTCATTCATTGTTTTAACAAAGACACAATCTGTGACATCCAAAGCTGCTGAATGTTATCATTGGTTGAATATAATGTTCCCTGTTACATCTCTTGGCACAAGATCACTAAAACAGTTATGCGGAGTCTGGCTGTTGGAAATCAGCAGGCACCAGAAAAGACTTCAGACAGCTGTAATTTTAGCTAATCTGTTACTGATCATCTTATTATCATATTGTGCTCCTCCCACCATTCAGGCTTGATGGTGGACCATGTGGTGGTGATAGTAGCTCTGTGCCCCATTGTTAGAATGCATGACCATCTGCAAATTGCTGCTATCATTTTTGTAATCCACATCCTGTGAACACACCCAGCAGTCAGCGCTGTAATGTTTTAAGCATGGCTGTTTCATCAGGAACCTTCCACGTGCTATTTACATCTCCATTCCCCTGGTGACCTTTGTGTACACACTCACCAACATCGCCTACTTCTCCTCCATGTCTCCAGAGGAACTGCTGTCCTCCAATGCTGTGGCTGTAGTAAGTACACAGCCTTCTCTCTCTTTTGCTCAGGCAAAATTTGTCCTTTTGAGAAAAAATGCAGTTTAAGGTCAGCTGCCCAGTTTACATATTTGACCAGTATTTGATACACCTACCCTGGACATACAGTCACTGGATATTATAATATAAAGGAACATGTTGTAGGTGCACTTTGTAAAATTATTGACCTTATCCCATCGTTTGCAAACAGACACACTATGTCCTGTCTATCAAAGGGAAGTTATCACCATAGGATCATCATGGACCAAGTACTATTTGAACAGTGGACCATTCTTCGCACAGCAATAAAACTACTATGATAGTGGCATGTTAGTGTCATGCGTGGTTCGGCATGTGTGTTTTAGGCAACATAGTGTTGCTGGTGTTTTTACACAACCCTGTATCAAGGATGGGTTAGGGTTAATCCAACCAAAATAACCAAAAACATTTACAAATCACATCAATATTGCTGAACCTGATCAGAATCGTAATCAGAAAACTTCATTGATCCCGGAGGAAATTGCTTATATTAGGACAGCAAAGACACACACAGACAAGAAGAATGTAAAATAATGCTATATACACAAATGCTGGGGATAAATAAGTCAAATTGACAGAAGTAGTGCTATTCACATGGGAGGACTATTGCGCATAAAATATTGCACACACTCATAATGTTTTAGCACCTGATAAGAAAATTACACAATATTGCAAATGGTAGACTAGTTGCACATCATATCAAAATAATGTACGCAGTCATACACATAATGGTGCGCTCAAACTAGTGCAACACATTATGATACTGGGCAGCTGGTAGCGTAGTGTTTAGGGCGTTTGCCCTGCGATCAGGAAGTTGTGGGGTCGATTCCCAAGACCATTAGGCACCTCTGAGGTACCCTGAGCAAGTTACCGTCCTCACACACTGCTCCCCAGGCGCTGTGTTCCTGGCTGCCCGCTGCTGAATGGGTTAAATGCAGAGGAAGAATTTCGTGCTGTTCACACTGTGTGCTGTGTTCACATATGACAGAATGGTCACTTTCACTACTATGACAGTAATATGTCAATATTTCTAAGAACAGGCCATCACCTAAATATTATCTAGTCTTATGGAATTCACTATCCAGGTGTTCTTATGGTGCTCCCTCCCAACTGATGAACAGGGTAGAGAGTGACAGACAAATGCATCATAGATAAGTAATTGTAGACCTACAAAAGCACATGTGTGTGTAACGTGTTAAAATAATGTTATAAAATCATCAAATAATAAACTGGTGGCTCACTGAACTGCATATACGAATTTGGAAACACTGCATTGGGATAGGAAAGGCAACCCAAAATCAGTGGCCTAAAATCAGCTCTCTCCATCTGACAGTTTATAGCTTTTAGAATGATTTACCTGTTTCATCATATTAGGCTGCATAATATTCCTCAGTTAACATCTAATTTGTTACTGTTTTAGGGTGTACTAAATTCTAAAATTATGTCTAATAGACGTTTGGGGAGAAGTTGCTTGGAATGTTCTCCACCATCATGCCCATCTCCGTGGCTCTCTCCACCTTTGGAGGCATTAACGGCTACCTCTTCACATCATCCAGGTCAGCCCAGCCCTCCCAAGACCTTTTTGCTGCCTTCCGGGGAGTGATGTGCTCACTATTGTCTAGATCCGGGTTTCTCAACCACTGATGGGCTGCGATGGCTTTTGATTGTTCCACGAATCTAAAATCGAGACAGGCCACTGGTCCGCAATTTGCTATTTAATATCATCTAATGAGACCAAATGGGCCTTGGTGACATGCTGTGATAGATAGGTGGGCCTCAACGTTGAAAAGGTTGAGAACCATTGCTCCAGAAGACCTCCTGTTTTAAATGGTTTGGCTGCCCCCTTCTGGACACTCAGTGCTTTACATTAATCAGTACATTAATCAACTGAGTCCATATCCACGCCACTCATTTTTTCAAGATATTCAGGAAACATAAAACAAAAAAATTCAACATATGACATTCATTGATAATTTCACTCAAAAAAGATGTAACAAAGGATGACTATTGGGATAGTAACACTGTGTGTGAATTATGTACCTTTGTGACTTAAGCATTAAAGGTAACACTTTATTTCAAGGTGTCTACATAAGAGTGACACGAGACTGTCATAAACATAACACATGGCACATGGAACAGTTTCATTAATGTTAATTCATGAATTATGTAAACACCTTCAAGTAACGTGTTTCCAGTAATGTATGTGTCAACAATAGAACACTCACAGACTAAGTAAACATCAACTCCCTCCAGCTCTTCTTTACTGGGTTCTTATCTGATGCTGTCAAAGAAGTGATGACGTGTTTCCTCGACTGGAGGTCCTGGAACTTCCTCTCATTGATTGGCAGAGTTTGTGGAAACTTCTTATCCATTTCATTGGCTCATTTGGCACCTGTACCCTCTGTGGCAGTTCTGCCCACGCAGAGTCCTCTTCAAATGACAGCTTGAAATGGACTTTGCCTTCACTCTTAGACCGAAGAGCCCTCAAGTGACGCGCAGTCGGATCTCCAGGTTTTTTGCCTGGTCTGAAAAGCTATTAAAATTGCCTAAGTCACATTTTATTTTGACTTAGGCATAAATCAGCTTAAGTCACAATCTTGACATAGGCCATTGTCCTAAAGTGGTAGAATCATATTTCCTGATCGACAAATGGTTTAGGCAGTTTTACAATAGATGGCCAGCATCATGAGGAGATGATTTAGGCAAAAAAGTCAATTTTACCAAGAAATGACGTGGGGCAATTATTTTAGCAAGGTGACAATATGTAAATCTACTGTCCCCTCATAATTTAACCTTTACATTCACTGAGAAGGAAAAAAGTAAAAGCACACGTTATTTGAAAGATATGACACATATGTACTCTGTTTCTGGATTTGTAAAGAAGCCATAATCTGACTGAGCATCTGTTATAACAAGAAAAAATACTACTCACTAATGCGTCGGTGTGTGTTTGTTTGTGCGCCCTCAGGCTTTGTTTCTCAGGTGCAAGAGAAGGACACTTACCAAGCTTACTGGCCATGATTCACTTTAAAAGCTGCACCCCCATACCAGCTCTGCTTGTGTGTGTGAGTTACCATACCCTTTATTAATGAAAGTGCTTAACTCTCCAATGTTCTCAGTGGCTTATATTTTTCGTTCATAGCTTGTTGAAATGAGCAGAGAATTGTGACCATATGTGTGGATTCTAATCTATTAGTCCATACCACTTTTGTGTTAAGTATGACAGTAAACTAAGACATGAATTTGAAGTTTTTATGATGTGCATCTTGTCTGCAGAATGAAAACATCCTTTCCAGTTTACAGATTTTGTCATTATGTTACGTTATGTTACATTCATGGTTTATCCAGCTTACTTGTATAACTTTTTATGAGTGCGTACTCCTTCATATTTATCTTTGTCAACCCTGGAATTATATTTAATATATTTTTATTAGGGCTGGGCAAGTTAACGTGTTATTATTGTGTTAATGCATTATTTAGTTGACAATTATTTTATCATGCATTTAGAGTTTTTAAATTACCATTATTTTGAAAGTTCATTGCTTTTGTTTTGTGCTCGACAATGCTGTAATGGTTCTGGCGCCCATGCTCTGGACTCTGAGGGTAAATTCTTTTTCTATAACAAAGTAGATAAAATGTCCCATAGTGGCAAATAGCTTTGGTTTTATATTTGATTTGATTACATTAATTTGTTGAGAATTACAAGAAACATTTGAAATGCAACTGTTTTAAAGGGAACACGGCTGTTTAAAAGCTCCTTATTTATTTAAAATGTTTGCAAACCAAAAGTTGTTGCACGTTTGTTCATGCAGCAGTACTTTTAAAATAAAAGTGTGCAATACACTACATTTTAATGGTCAGTGTGCAGGCCGCGAAGCCCACACTCTTAACTCCCTCGGAGCGTGCACAAACGGGCAGACAGCCAGGGATCCATGAAGTCACGTTTATTTAAAGAAAAACAAAACAACATAAACGGGCGCGATGGCCACCAGGAATCAGGATTCAAAAAAGGCAGGACACAGGCAGGGATAATGAGGTGATGGACACATGAGGAATGACTAACAGAGACAGGCTTTTAAACACACATAATCACGGACTAAACACAGGCAGGTGGAACTAAGGAACACATTACACAATGACAGAAAACCACATGACAACAGGAACACGTGAAAAAGCAAAACCCATAAACATCAAAATAAAAGCCCCAAAAACTGAACAGAAAAGCAGTGGCCCTACTGGCCACTGACCGAACCGTGACATTAATTAGTTACTGAATGTTGTGCATAGCAATGTGGGTAACCGCAATTAATCACAGAATATCATGCAATTAATGATTGTCCATAATTAATTTTTCTAAATACTTCTTGCACTGCATGTTTTAAATAATACTACAAACATCTGAAAAGTGATGCATATTTGCAGACAGGGTAAAAATCAGCTTGTTCTATTGATGTTTCCTGACACTTGGTCTGTTCTTCTGCATCTGTTTGTTTCTCTCTGTTCCTTACTGGTCCTCTTCCACCTTGTTTCGCAGTGCACTGCCACAATCGTGATCATGTGCATCGGTGAAACACACAATCTTATAAACTATGTATCCTTCATCAACTACCTCTCTTATGGAGTCACCATTGCTGGATTGCTGTATTACAGATGGAAGAAGCCAAACCTGTACAGGCCTATAAAGGTATGACTGCTCATAAAATACTGGTCTTTGGGTCTCCCAGCTATGAACTTGTGGAAGGATTACTAGGATGACACATTTACATTTACATTTACGGCATTTAGCGGACACCTTTAGACAGAGAACGTCACACAGTAACACCAGCCTGCATTCAGAATTTTCAGACGTGAACAGTAACACCACCCCAACGGGACCCTCACCATAACCCCTCAGGACTCTTTTCACACTTCTAGAAAAAGACATTAATGAATGTTCTCACATCCCGGCTCGTCTCCCCTCCTCTCTAAAGGTGAGTCTGCTGGTTCCTGTGTGTTACCTGCTCTTCTGGGCCCTGTTGCTGGGCTTCAGCCTGCACTCGGAGCCTGTGGTCTGTGGGGTGGGTTTGGTCATCATGCTGACTGGAGTGCCGGTCTACTTTCTGGGAGTGCACTGGAAAGACAAGCCAAAGTGCATCTATGACTTCATCGGTAAGTTAAAGAAAGCAATTTTTACATCACAGTGCAGTCGTTCTTGGTTAACCCAGTGATTATTTGCTTTCTTGGCTAATCTAAATCTCAGTTAGGTGCACACACTTGTGGGGCATTTGTGATAAACAGCCAATCATGTGGACCATGTCAAGCAGTAAGGAAAGAAAATACGATTGTGAAAACTTTGAAATTAAAGGATTTGTTAAAGTATAAACCTACATTGTTAACATTTTTGCTGCAGTAGTGCCTTTTGGAGTAATAATTGCTTTATATTTTTTATTTAGCACTTGTTTTTATTGGTGGGAAAAAGGAGTAGATAATGGATGGATGGATGGATGGATGGATGGATGGATGGATGGATGGATGGATGGATGGATGGATG
>JBBPCW010000127.1:10636595-10646870 GCA_037974425.1 Phenacogrammus interruptus
TATATATATATATACATAAATTACTATAATGTCGATACCATGTCGATTCCACAATGTCAGTCAGTATGATCTAACCTAATTCTGCCTGCCAACATAAGTTACACAATGTGGACAAAAGCATTCGGACACCTGAACATTACACCAACAGGGACTTTTTTACTCTTCTCCACCTTTTCTTCGCTGTTTTTCCACTGGTATGTTCACCTTAACCTTGTTCATGTGGCTGGTTTGTCTATTAGTTTACCATGTTGTTTACAGTTTTTTTTTTCTTTATTCATATGAATTATTTGATATTTGGGTGTTATCATAATGTCTTCTTTGTTCCTGACACCTATCTCGTTTATGACAATCAATTTATGGCTGTTAAATAGCTCCAGTTAGCTGTGTGGCTAACTCAGCACCCAGTTACTGGGACACATTATAAGTGACTGGAAACAAGCAGTGTTGCCAACTATCTCCTACAGAAAGTAGGGAAGTTTATCCAGTTGCTGTATACATCTTTTGATTGTCAAATATGTTTATAACTTGATCGTGCATATAATTTTGCCTAAAGAAACTATATTTCTTAAGGATTAATCTCATCAGCTGTCTGTCCCACATTGTCAACAAGACGGCCACATAAATAAATTCCTGAAGTGTGTGTACACATTTTGATAAAACTTTTATTGATAAAATCCTGATAATCACTATGTATAAACAATGCCCACATACTTGGAGACAGACATCCATACTCTCATCAAGCAGGAGGCCATATTTGCCAACCAGCCTTTGAATAAAGTATGGAGCAAAATAGAGCTGTGA
The DNA here is from genome assembly GCA_037974425.1 of Phenacogrammus interruptus. Taxonomy (NCBI): domain Eukaryota; kingdom Metazoa; phylum Chordata; class Actinopteri; order Characiformes; family Alestidae; genus Phenacogrammus; species Phenacogrammus interruptus. Next base: position 10,637,397 of record JBBPCW010000127.1, read on the forward strand.
TCTCTGAAGCAGAAGCGACCATTGCTTCGGCTATTGGAGTGTCTGTGTTGTTTGGGGTTTTTTTTGGAAAGGACTATTTGAATTGGGTAGCCTAATTGTATGTCTTGGGCTTTTTAACATGCTTCTGGGAGCTCAATGCTTTTTAATGTCTGGGAGCTTGGCCTAAAAATCAGTACAAACAGAAAGCCCTGCTGTCACTATCAACATAGGGTTTTAGCCATCCTTTGAATTCCATTAGTAACTCCTATTCTTTTCTGTATTTTGGAAGTAGGATGTAGGTTGTCATTGTTTTAATGTATTGGTTTTACTTGTTTACGTAATAAAGAAGTTTGATTTCAATGTAAGTTTGATAAAGTTTGATTTCAATGTCTGTGTGTGTTTTATTGAAATGAGTGTCATTATGATGAAGTAAACATTAAGTTGGTGTGAGCACAGTTTTAGCAATACACCAAAGTGGGGGGGGGGGGGGATAAACAAGTTGTAAAACCAATTTATTTAACATTTTCACTGTGGTCTACTGATGGGGAGGGGAAATGTAGAGCTGTCCGTAAGTAGTATGTAAGCTTATTAAAATGAGAGGGAAAAAAACACCATAACCCTTAACAATATAAGAAGAAATAAGTATCAACAGGATGAAAATGACTAGGGGAAATGTGATAGAAGGTTTTTTTTTGTGTTTTTAAGAGAGATAGTAAATTGACATCATTTTTGTTGATTGTTGAAAGGAAGGAAAGGAGAGGTTTGGACTGTGTTCGTCTGTGGCTTCTAAAAGAAAGATCTGTGTTGTATACCTGAGAGCGATTTCTTTTACACTTTGCTTGAAAATATAACTTGCTTCAAATTATATTATATTGTATATATAAGTTGTGATACAACTTATTTTGTGAATGGCAGAGAGCAACCAAGAAAGGTTTATGATTGGTCAGTCGATGTGACGTTGTCATATTGCATGCACATGCGCAGACGTCTGGACGGAGAACGCAAAGCATGGATCTGATGTGCAAGGAATATTGACAAAGTGTTCAAGTTTTAATGTCATATACAGATAACAAATAATTTTACCTTTAATGAAATCCTTAGACTTGTGTACCGCCCAATTTTCCATAAACATATATAAAACTACACAGATAAAAAGTACTACACGAAATAGAACATGTAGAAAGTAAGTACAATAATAAGAAAATAAAAATCAAGTTGTATAGGAAGTAGTTAAGGTTTGGCAAAATGTCACTTATTGGGGAAATGTCGTTAAGTTGGCAACACTAAAAACAATCATTTGTTTTGGAGAGAGAGTAGACGCTTCGTTACTAAGGGAAACGCATCCACATTGGAGCGCCTGGTTACTGTCAGTGAGCCAATTAGATCGCTCCTCTTCATGAGGAGAGGCGGGGTCAAACAAACTAGCAGGGAAGCGACACCACAGACAAAACATTTGCTATTCAGAAAGTAAATTCTAATACTGGTGAGTTAAAAATGATTCAATTAAAAATTACATCCTCAGTGGTCGTATATTCTAAAGCAGGTTCCTGTTTCATTCGTTGTAAATCGTTGTAACTATTTTTTACTTTACCCAAACCGTTACCAGGCTAGCTAGCTAACGTAGATTAGTAGCTGAACTTTCTTTAACGTTATTGTCACTAACAAACCTCAAATAAACGCGGTTTGCTAAGTAGAGTGAGTTACCAATCATTCACAAAGGGTTGAGTCGAGTCGTTTGCATTAAATCTGTTCCTGTTATTTACTACAGTAGCCCTTCTAAACAATGTAGCCACGAATGCCGCGGTTAAGATCTGTTTGTTTATATGTATATTGTGCTGCTGAGGTGCCCACCCCTAAGTTGTCCTGAGGATTTTAACTACTTACGTCTATTATTCATATACTACTGATCTCTACTACGTGCAGTAACGTACTCCTAACTACAGTGTGTTGTGTTATTAGTATTAGTAACCAAAGCATGTCGGGTATAAACACTGTATCATAGTGTATTTCTTTTTTTTCTGTTTTATTGGACATATTTAGACTTTACAATTGATTGTTCTTGTCTCTATGTGTCTTTGCAGTCATTACATAATTCATTTCCTCTGCAATCAATAAAGTTAGACCTCTCATCCAGCTCTAATCTATGTCTAGCAGCAGGTTTATAACTATTACTGAGCCCGGTCCTTAATATACTTCTCGACTTTTCAGGCTTGCGAATGATGTCAGCCTTTCAGTCTGCATCGTTTAAAAGTTTTTCCTCAACTCCACTCAAAAGTAAATCTACTGTCCCGAAGAGTATCCCCAGAAGCAAGAGTGTGGAATCCACAGGCGACTCGACCTACTCCTTACTCTCACCAATTTATCATAATAGTTTTGATCTTCCGGATGAAGACAATGAAGGAGCACCACTGCAGTGTTGGCCTGTTGACAACCCCTCTCACAAAGTACATGAAGATACATTATCAGCCAGTCATAGCAGGTGTGCTTTTATTAAACTAATAAATTACAAAAAAAAATATATATGTATATATATATCCATTGTAGACATTTTTTTCTAACAGCCTGAATGGGATTTTCAGGAATGACACTGAATCACTTCATGCACAAGACACAGCTATTTCAAAGTTAAATCTGAGTGCATGGGAGCAATGGGTTGTGAGCAAAGCAAAAGAAGATCGGCTGAAAATGCATCGGAAGGTCCTGGAGGTAAATTCTGCCTGTCTATGAGAACACTGAGTACAGTGTTATGGTCTGTCCTTTTCTAGCATGACCTTTTTTCTAACTCTGGATTTTCTAGTTTGTCTGTCTATGTATAGGGGTGTCAAGTAAAAAAAAAAGTATCTCAAAATAAACTCAGCAACAGAGACCATTTTGTCAGAGAGTTAGTTAGTGGGTCACAGGTAGACATGCTCAGTTTGGGTCTGAGTGCCTGGTGTGGTGGACCACTGGCGTTGGAATTGTGCTGTGCTGGCTCGGACCAACTGGTCAGTTCCTAAATGCTTTGCGTTGTGATGTTTACATGTGATGTAGTCCAACGATACAAAAATTGCTTGTTGCATGAACTGCAGAGAACGATACTCCTATCAAATGTTCCATCTGTATGTTTTTAAATGTAAAATACCGGTTCGCTGGGCCAAGCAGTGCCTTCTTGTCTGAGTTCTTCATTTTACAGAGCCCCTGTGGCCAGAACTGGACTGAGTTAAAATCACATGGTGCAATTACTCAGTGTTAATTTTTTAACATGTTTTTTTTCTGTGCTCAGTTGATTGAAATTAACATATTGGACACCCCTATATATTTATTTTATGAGTCAAGTTAGAAAATCACAAGTGTCTTTCTAGAAAGGCCATACATATTATTTATATATTATTATAAAAGTGCAACCATGTGCCCCAAACACTGTATTTCAGCAACAAGCTTTGAAAGACAAGAAGGCACAGGAAGAAAAAGAACAACAGAGGAAAAAAGCAGTCAGTCAGTGTAAAATACAAGAGTGGATGCAGTTGAAGAAAGAACAGGTAATTATTTTTTTCATATTTTCATCACATTTCACAGACATGCATCAAGAACAAGCGGCAAAGGGACTATGCTATTGTGAAATGACTTAGGAAATACCAAGAATAAAGCTAATTTATTGCACAATTGTACACATTTATTTAAGAATGAATGCATGTTTACTCTTTTGAATCAGATGCTAATTTCCATACATTTAATTACATTCTTAGTGAAAGCAAATATTTTCTTCTTCTCTAGGAAAAACAAGACAAGCTTTGCAGAGAGTCCCAAAAAACTAAAGAAATGCTACATGAAGAACATAAAAGACTGGAGACTGAACGAAAAGCCCAAGAAAAATATAAAGAGTGGCTCCGAAAGAAAAAACAAGAGGAAATGGAGAAGATGATGAAAGAGCAGGTAAGTTTATTAAAGGCAGGCAAAAGAATTTAAAGAACTAAATTTGCATAATACTTTGCATAATAATTCAATCATGATGATTCTATATGTGTTAAAGCAAGAAAAGGCCAGAAGACAAATGGAGGAGAGAGAACGGAAAGAGAAGGCAGAGCAGAAATTTAAAGAATGGATTACAAGCATAAAGGACAAAGACAGACATGAACGTCAGCCAGCAGCATGTAAGAGAAAAACTTTAATACACAGAATATTTCTTCATTTTATTTAACTGCTGAATGATGCTGTCTAACAGGACTTTTCATTATTGTTTGTGCAAAAATTACAGACTTGAGTCATCACTTTAAGCTCCAAAAATTTGAGTTTAGTCACTTGCCTGAGCTTGTCTGCTTGACACAAGACATTACAGCACAGGGGAGAAACAGACCTTTTGTTTTGTTTTGACTGAACGTAAGGGATGGGTTTTCACATATTGCATGACTGTTAACCAAAAGACAATATTTACAACTTCTGCATCCCAACACTGTCACTGGTCATTAGTGAAAAAATAATTATGACCGTTGTTCTTGTTTTCAGGTGGCTATGACAATCTGAACTACCCATCTCCTGCTTTTGTGAACCCTATTCCTTGGAAGCCCATTCACATTCCCCAGCAAAACTTGACACCCAGGAAGAAGTCAACACGGAGCAAACAGCAAGTTCTACCCAAGTATCAGTCAACACCATGTCTTAGCTACAAACCCAAAGATACCATTAGCTTTGCATGCAAAAGGCGATGATAGCTTTCACTCTTTAAGCACAAATGGATCACTTGGGAGGATATTTGCCATTTTACAGACTGGACCTGTGATTGGAAATGTGTTTAGGTGCTCCTGTAATGTAGGTTCACACAGTATAATTCCTCATGAATTTCATTTTCTGTTGCAGTGACCTATGGTGCATACACCGTTTAGTTTTCCACATCACTAACAGCAGTCAGCAATGTTTTTTTGACGTGTTATCTGACGGAATTAACAAAATGTTAATTGAAATGTTTTGTTTTCCAAATAAAACGATACATTTAAAACCAATCAAACTGGCTTTTAACATTGGACAAGTTATGACCATAAGACAGTAAAACGTTCTACTTCTATTTGAAAGGATCCTGTATTAGTGTTTTATTTCCTAAAAGGTTTCACATTCAGTGTATCATCACTGTTTCAAGGTCGCAGGGGAAGACCAGCCTTGTTTTGATGATAAGCATTGTACTTAATGGGTCTTGACAGTTGTTTATACATACAGGGACCATGCATGGCTTACTCCCACACGTCTGTCTTATAAAGGCCTCTGTGTCTGCTCTTGCGCACTGTAAGTAGCCTGTATGCAAATGTCTTTGGCAAGTAGTTAGCTGTGGTAAGCTAAAACTGGTCATGAATATTAAAACTTTCTTGTGGAAGTTCATTCTAGCGGTTGAAGTAGGGAGGACATGTTATTTTACAGTATTGACTAAATATCTGATCTTGATTTTCTTTAGTGAGCTTAACAAAAAAACATAATAGCATATCTATGTATTTATGAAGTCATCTTGTGACTTAACACAAAAAGGCTTCTGACTCAGAGACGGCTAAATGCCAGATGTGCCCTTCACACACTCATGTATTGTCTCGTGTCTGGCAGTGCCTTGTGGCCCTCTGAGCTGTGCTGACGCCAGGGCAGTGTGTGAGTGGGTGGATGAATAGAAAGATGAGAAGGGGGTCCTAGTCATACATCCACATCTTCATCGCTTATTACACAACAAATCTCTTCACTGGACTAGAGGTTACGTAAAACTTCTTTTCTGACTTTCGTCTGTTTTGAAAGGTTTTAGACTTCTTCAGGTTTTGTTTATTTGAATGTATTTGGCATGACAAGTCAGGGAGGAAACAGATGGAGGTGGGATGCTGAATGGATTGCATAGGTTGTTGCGGTTCTCCTGCAAAGCTTTGTCTCAGTGCTTCAGAGAACTGAATGTAAATCTGGAAGGTGATCTCCTGGTTGGTTCATAGGGACAGAAAGCTATTAGAGCGAGACAGGGCATGCTTTAGTGAGTTATGTGTTTACATGCTGTTGCGCCGACCAAAGGTCACCTCTCAAGAAGTTGAAAACTGTGTGTGTACCTGCACGCTCTGGATGTAGCTGCTGTTTTAGGAAGGGCAGAGGAAGAGACATAATAGTACATCTTCGCATATTTTATGTGGCTTTATTTATGCATGTCAGACTGACATATGAAAATGTTTTCTGCTCTGGTAGTCTCCAAAGTTTGTTCAAAAACATTTCCAGGAGATGCAGTGGTGCAAGTGGGCAGGCAACTGGAAATCTCACCTACCAGGACAGGTAAGGGTGTGTTTGTGTACATTTTACTCAGTGCTGGAGAAGGAAAGGGGAAGAGCAGCAAAGATCAAATCTAACAGCACAGACATTTCTTTATTAACAATACAGAAGATTTGTTACCTCTACCGTTCTTTCAAATGTTTTTACGTTTTTGACAGAGAAGGCTGCTGTATTATGCTATTTATATGGCAGAATGACTGGCATTATATTCTAAACACGGATCAGCATGAGGGAGTAAAAAGACCTTTCAGAATTTCTAAGCAAAGAACAAGGATCCGTGTACAGAGTGTGTAATTTCTTGGTGTAATACCATCTGTGTTTATCATGACAACACAGTCCTCGGGAGCACAGGAAGAGGATGACTGTGATTTCCTCTTCAAAATTATATTCGTTGGAGACAGCAACGTGGGAAAGACTTGCATTATCCACAGTTTTACGTCTGGAGAGTTCAGAGATAATCACCAGAACACCATTGGTGTGGATTTCATTGTGCACAGCATGGTCATCGATGGCAAGAGAGTGAAAGTAAGTACTCCAAATTGTTTTTATAACTAAGAACCAGGTAAATCAGCATTTAAGCTTTTACATATGCATGTTTTAATGTCCTGATTAATGATGGAATGAGCAAACATTTCAGATATTTCAATCACACACAGCTGTTATGCAAGAACTATATTTAAGGAACATCTGAATGAATGAATGACTGCTGGAAGCATGTCAGGCAAACCTATTTGCTTCACAAAGCTTTTTATCTATTTTAAGTTTACTTTGATTCCATACTTTAGTGGTTTGTAATTACCAGTATTTTTAAACAGTCTCATGATAATACCTGACTAAAAAGTACTACCAGTCTTATGATTAAATGTCCTCAAATTGGAGTGCCAGTTATCATGAATACTTCTTTGTGGGAGCATATTTTATCAGGCAGGCTGTAGCAATATTTCTCCAAAATGCAAACTATTTCCAGTTAACCTGTTATTCATTAATGGCCAAGCCCACTTAATTGTCATGAAATAGTAGTTACTTAGCTAATGAGTAGCAGCATTATGTTAATGTATACTGCAGAATTTATCTGGGGCTGTATCCCCAAAGCTTCTCAGAATAAGAATGCTGAAGTAGGGTCTGATCCCTCTTGTATTTCTTGTAATGTGTTGCAGATGCAGATATGGGACACGGCAGGCCAGGAGCGTTTCCGCACCATCACGCACAGCTACTACCGCAGTGCTCATGGCGCCATGATTGCCTACGACCTGACACGTCGTTCCACCTTTGAATCGGTACCTCACTGGATACAGGCTGTAGAGCAATATGGAGCTACCAATGTCGTTTTTGTTCTTACAGGTAGGTGCATGCACTGATTATAACAATCTCATCATGGTCCTTCTAATGGAAATGCATTACACTTTACAATAGGTGACATATAAAGTTGTGTCCAGATCCCTAAGCCAGAGATGTCAAATACCGGTCCTAGAGGGCCGTGTCCAGCACAGTTTGATGGTTCTCCTCCTCAAACACATACACTAAACCTGGCAATTGACTGGTGAGGTGAACCAGTTGTTTCTCAGCAGGGAAATCACCAAAACATGCTGGACCACGGCCCTCCAGGACTGGAGTTTGACACCCCAGCCCTATGTGAAAGTGACCTTTCTGTCATATGTGAACACACCACAGCACATAGCATGAAATACTTCCTTTGCATTTAATCCATTCACCAAGTGAAGCAGCAGGCAGCCAGGAACACAGCACACGGGGGGTAGAGTGTGGGAACATAGGATATAAGATTGACATAGGATGATTTTAGATTCCCATATTCAGATTGTATTGAAAATATACATATTATATAAAGGTGTCACTTTTGTCATATTCCTCAGACCATATTCCTTCCTGCTGGAAGAAGGACAACCCTTTATACTATATTACCAAACGTTCTGACAAATGTAGCTTCTGTGTAAAATCAGCTTTCTTTCATTTGCTTTGCTAACTTCTCTACAAATAAACTTAGCTAAAATCAGTGTAAACACATTTTATTTAGTGATGATGTTCATGGAGCCCACATGAAGAAAGCTAAAGGATAAAGTGATGTCACTTAACATGTAAATGATTTCATTTGCTCACCACAATCTTCTAACATCTGGCACACTGCAAAATCTCCTGATCTAACAGAGACTTGCAATCTTATTTCTAGCCTAAAAGTCCTCTTGATCTTGTTTTGAGAATAATATACATTACAATATAGTATATTTAGATTTTCAGATTTTTTCTTTAAACTACAAACATGTGAAATTATCTGTCACATTTGGAAAGATTTCATGAAATAGGAAAAAAATCTTAATCGTAATAATCTTAACAAAATCTGCTCTTATATAGTATATTCTCAAAACAAGATCAAGAAGACTTTTAGGCTAGAAATAAGATTGCAAGTCGTTAGATCAGGAGTTTTTGCAGTGCATGAAGAATTCTGAGATGAACGGAGGCTGTTTCTGCAACACATTTCCTATTAAATCCCTTGTTTGTTTGTTTTTTCTTTTAGAAGAAATGGTGCATGAGCAAGTGTCTACACATTTTAGGACATTAATTTAAAGAATTGTAATGGCTTTCAGGACCTTAACTTTGTCATTCCTTCCTCAGCACAGACAATGCCTCACCCCCCTCTTTTTCTTCTACTCTTCAGGTAATAAAAGTGACCTGGAGCCTCAGAGGCAGGTACTGTTCGAGGATGCCTGTACACTAGCGGAACAGACAATGGCCCTGGCGGCCTTGGAGACATCAGCCAAAGAAAACCACAATGTACAAGAAGCCTTTGAGCTTATGGCAAGGGAGCTAATCGTGCGAAATGGTGGAATGGTCCATGAGGAAGTCCAGTTAGACAGTCCCAATCTTCTCCTGTATTCTGGTTCACACCCAGTAGATGAAGAAGCATCTCTAAAGAAGAAGTCATGTGACTGCTAAAATAATGTCATTTAAGAGGTGATACCTTTTTATGAACTCCTTGATTGATATCCGTTTAGACAATTCCTTTAATAGTAATGAAAAGGCTTATATCTGCAGCTAGGGGCAACATCTATAGATACCCTCAAGCATTGTGTTACTTTAATCCCATTCATACCTTCTATACACTGTTTCTTTAATAATAATAAAAAAAAAGCATGCTTGTTTTAGTCCTATGTACAGGGAGTGCAGAATTATTAGGCAAGTTGTATTTTTGAGGAATAATTTTATTATTGAACAACAACCATGTTC
>JBBPCW010000127.1:10648759-10658909 GCA_037974425.1 Phenacogrammus interruptus
GAGTAAGACAACATGCATAAAGAGGATGATGTGGACAAAATACTCATTTGCCTAATAATTCTGCACTCCCTGTATAGAGACATAGGAAAGTTTAATTTCAGTGTATGAACTTATGAAATGATTTATTAAATAAAGTGAAAAATGCAAGTAATGGCTGTATGCGATCAGTAGAAACTACACCAAGGCTTAAAAGTCAAATTACATTTATTTGGCAGCAAGCAAAAATAAATGTCAGCTTTAAAAACAGCAACTGAAAAACACAAGGCAACCAAGTATTTACCATATGACATATCCCTTTTAAAAGCAAAAACAAAGGAAAACTGAACAGAACTGCATTACTGAGCATAAGATATTTGACACTTTGCATACAATAGTAAAATGATTTGTCAAAAAGTAACCCTTTCAAAAACATGAATTACACAGTAAACTTAAACAGACACCACACAGATGAGTGGCTTTATACAGAGTAAAACAGGCAAAACATAAAAACATTAGCTAAACAAGCAGCCTGTTCTTAAAGTTTTCATCTCACCACTCTAATTAATATGGCTTTAATGATGTATGATCGGTTTTAAAATGTTCTACTTAAAATCAGTTATCCCACACTGTATATGTGCTGTTACAGTAAAAACATGCTGTTGTGGTTCGTGTTCAAGTTCTTGCATTAGCTGACCTAAAATGTACTGCATTTTTTTTAATGTGCAAAGTTTGACCTGCCCATGCCAACCTAGTGTGTGAGGTAACCATTAGCCTCTGGTTTATTCTAGAGGCCAGCCTTCTTGCTGGAAGACCAGCTCCACAGCCTCCAGCACATCGTGAACCACAAAGGAGGGCTGGGTCAGGCTAGGGTCAAAGCGAAAGTCCCGGTGCCCATGGAAGATTTGTTGTTCTGTGACTGTCTGGTCATGATGGGGCAGGTCTTGCTGGTCTCGCTTGTAGACGCCTGTGCAGACCAAAATGGAGCTACATCCCTCTGGCAAACGATGCTCATATGAGCCCCCAACCATGACCTTACCTGAGTTTTTAGCATCATCAACAGTTTCATACTGAATATCACCTGCTACCTGACCAGCTGAGCCTCCCTGAGCCTGCACATGAGCTCTGGCGTGGTGCATCGATTGCAGGTAGCGGTCATAAAGATTTGCACCATAGATGTCAGCCATTGGATTATCCCTGTCAGAGAGAGGTCTGTGTTAGCGAAATGCTTCAACAAAAGTCTATAAAGAATCTGTTGGTAAAGAAAAATTTTTGTGTGCGAGTCAAATATAGAATGCCCAAAAAAGGAGAAGACGACGACTCAGGCATAACTCACCCAATAGCATAAAGTCTCTGGACGGGCTCTGTCCAGCCAAGACTCTCTGCCTGCTGCCTGATTAGCAGTTCAGCATAGTTGTAAGTTACGACACTGGGCTTCCCAATCAGAGCCTCGTACTGCAAGTCATTACCTGTGATCTTCTTATAGATGTTTTCCAGACAGACTAGGAACATTCCATGACCAAATCTGAAATGCAGAAATCCCTTCATTCAGTTATTTCAAGAATTATAAATTAGGTTTTTTTAGCTCTTGGAATTAAAGCAGCCTTAATTTACCCCACCCATCCAAAACAATTAAACAAAAAATCTAACCGAGGGTTCTTTGCCTCTGCCATCCACAACAGGTCCATATTGCAGGCCAACACAGGGATATGAGGGTAATGCGGTGATGTCACAGGATTTCCTGGCCTTCCATTAGTCAAGAGAACATCCATAATCAGTTGTAGATTAGTCTCCCACCTGATTGGCTCACCAAATAGAACGACAGCTGAAAATGAAAGTGTTCAGTGAAAATGAAAGAAATGATCTAACGAAAAGAAAATGGAAACCATAGGGCAAAGTTTAGTACAAAATAATAGCATTTACCTTCAATTGGAGGCAAATCTTTAGAAGGAAGAACCTAAAATAGAAATGATAATTTACACCCTCAGCTATATTGCAAGCATTTGGTTCATATAACATTGCAGGAGAGAATATTTTTGAATACTTGTAGTCTAAATGCATCCTATGTAAGGACAGTTTGCACGTATTAAACATCTTGCCTCTTGAACTCACCACATTTTTGGGTCTGCGATGGTGATCCACCACATCCAGAAGAGGGTATGACTCCCGCAGCATGTCTATTGTGATAACATTTTGAAAACCCAAACTGGAGAAGATTTTGTTAAGGTCAGCTATGAAAATAAATGGCAACACTTTCCAAAATTGTTTCTACTCTTTTAGTGATGGAGTATTTTATTCATTTTTATCCTGCAAAATGTAGTTGTAATTTAAAAAACTGCCTCAAGAGCACAAAAGACATTCTGAATTAATTTGCTGAACCTCCAATTTAACTGCTTTTATTTATTTCCTTGGTTCACGTAACTTTAAAACAAATAATTTATCAAGTTTTTTTTTAATTGTTGGTCTTGCTGAGATGTCGGTTTCCACGAGATTTTACAAAATGTTAATCAGGGATACATTCTACAAAGTTATATCACTATTGGAAATAGTATATTTTTGGAAAGAAAAAGAAGTTTCACATAATCAGGATCTATTTGAAGTGCCATAAGAAAAGGTAAATGTTCACCAGTGTGTTGTGATGCTTCTGTCACATACAACAGCAGAAATCGTTCTGTAGAAGAAGAGCTAAGAAAAGTGAAAATAAACAGATTAGAGGATACTTCTGTGCAACTTCCAAGACAGGGCCCTGCCCAGACACCAACACACACATCTTATGGAACTGACTGAAGACCCTCAAAGGACTGTGGGACAACATGACCTGGTCTGGTGACACCTAAAGATGGAAAGAAAAAGATATTAAAGCAAAAACTACTACTGAACTAAATACATTTTTGTCAGTTTAGAAGTACACCAGAATAGATATTTGCCTCGCTAAAATAGTGAGCTGGGATAAATGTGTCAGCAAAAATGAAAACAGGGCCCTCAGGACTTAGCACTCTTGCTATAAATGAATAATTTTTTTTACAAATAAATTCACTTTGTTATCTTAATTTAATATTTTTGTCAAACAATCACATGAGCCTGAGTAAATGACATATGAGGTTTCTTTTATTTAAGTCATTTTAAGGCAGCCTGGGTGTACATTTTAAACAGTCAATTATTTTCTGTTTCAAAGGGGAATAAAATGAGGTGAAACGAGGCCCTAATCCCTTTGACAAATGGGAAAGATTTAAGAGCATTCTACTGCAGTCAGGCAAAGAGTGAATAAGAAATTCAAAACTAGCATTAACTGGCCTGGAAAAGCCACAGTTAGAGGGAAAATCAGAGAAGTAAAAGACCACAGTTTCAGAGTTGCAGATTTTGATTGTGAAACTGATGAATGGTCAAAATGATTTCTTCTGTGTTAGCACTTCTTTAAAAAATGTTTCAATAGAAGATCTGATGTTCTGTTGGTAAAATGGTGTGACCCAAAAAACGCTTTTGGGGAAAAATTTGTAAAAAGTGAATCGTAATATACTTTCCTGTGACTTTTTGAGTAAACTCAACATTTAATATACATTAAAGGGAATTTTCATCAGCCCTTTTCACTCATTAAATAAGGACGCCAAAGTTCTGGAAGATACTGTACATGCATGTGTATGTAAATAAAATAATTACCTCCACTTCCAGAAGATGAGACAACTGTTCAGCCTTGGTCTGCCGGACACAGTTTCCAGCATTGGTCACAAAGACCACCGGGACTTTATACTTCCCATTTCCATCCACCATTTTCCTAAAGCACTGCTTAGCTGCAGGAATGGGAGTTCTTCCACGGACCAGGACCCCATCAATGTCAAAGAGTAGCCCAAAGGAGTTGGGGCCACACTGCACAAGAGAAAGAAAGAACGTGTTTCATTTCTGATGTTCAAATTGTGCTGCTGGGGGAAAATTTTTCATTATCATTTACAATACTTACAGGTCAACAAAAATGACTGCCAATTTGTCAAAAACATCCCTTGTCAGAAAAAAACGTTTTTGAAAAGGATGTGTAATAATATTACAGTAATATGTACCAAAGCTTACAATAATCCTATATTACATTCACAAAACTACTACAGTTTGTTACAGGACATCCCACATGTATGAGACTGGCATGAAGAATAAAATAAGAAAAAACTTTAAAGGGAAATGATTGTGTCACTAGCATGCTCAGACCAACAAGAATAAAATATAAGACATTATATGAAACAAACAATAAAACAACAGAGCAATACAGTGATCAGAACATGTGTGTAAAACATGTCAGTGCAACAGTGACATTGCTGTGTGTAAGATTTAGTGTGCTGTACCAGCAGATCAGTAGGGCAAAATGGTTTAAGAAAGTGGCGTAGTGTTTTTTCAATAAAACAGCAGCAGATGTAAATGTAATGAGATCAGGTAGCTGAGATGAACAGCCACTATAACAAAGAGGGAAACATCTGCGAGCCACAGCCAACTCCAGGCTCTTGTAGTTACACGTTAGACAGAGGCACCGGACGATTATGGTGGTGAGGGAGCTCTCCTTGTGATCCGAAAGTTGTGGGTTCCAATCCCAGAACTGTTAGTGGCACCACTGAGGCGTCCTTGTGCGAACACTGGCCCCCGGGCGCTGTGTTGGCCGCTGCTTCACGATTTAATGGATTTAATGTAGAGAAAATATTTCACATTGTTCTTACTGTGTGCTTTAGTGTTCTCGCATAACAACTGGACACTACCTAGCAGGAAATACTCACACTTCTGAAGCGCCGCAGTGGCACTGTTGTAGCGGTTAGGGCTGCTGTCCTGAACTTCAGAGCCCTCCATCCTAGTTTAAGGAGGTCGAACCGGGGTATGAACTCTACCATCCCTTTAGTTTTTGAGTGATATGCTGTGAAACAGCTCGCCAGCTACCTGATTCTGCTCTTCATATGTTTACCTTCTGCTCGGAGGGCTAACAGGGCTAGCTAACCAACAAAAGAGCGTCCTTCATTAAACTAGAAAGCCCTCTCACAACATTAACTTTATCTGTGCAAATTAAGCAACGGTCCTAACCGAATTATTTTTTTAAATAAAAAAGAAAATGAAAGATTCCAAACGAAACAACTGTTAGCCAGATGAGTAAGGAAGGTAAGGCAGGTCCTCACCGGCCGGCTCGCTCAGCCTCATACACGCACATCTTGCGCTGTGTTTGCGCATAAAGCTGCACTCTATTCTCGCGCCGTGTTTGCATAAAAGCTCCGCAGTATTGTTCTCTGTTTGATCCCAAGCAACCTTCCGGATAGGCTCCCAAGCTAGCAAACAAAAGCACGATTTTAAGGTAATGCCCAATATAAACTTTTTTTTACACAATATTTTACACACAACTGCAAAATCAGTTGTATCTAATGTAAAGTACGCTTCAGACGACAAAGTTTAAAACCAGAACGTTTAATTTTGTAATACTTTTGTTATGCAATGCTTATCTTTCTGAAAGTGCAGTACTTCTAACAGTCGGTCCAGTGTCTTTTTAACAAAACGGTGGGTTGTCAGGTTTAACTAATCAGATTTTACCCACACAGCTGGCTGTATCGCGTACTAATATTCATAATTTGTCAATCGTGAAAAAAGGTGGTTCACCCGGAGTTTGTTTTGTCCGTTCAAATTTCCCTCCGTCGCCGTGGAGCTTCCTGACAACCGAGTCACTCGTTTTAATCCTGGATTCTAATTGTGGACAAAAGTATTGGGACACCTGACTATTATGACTTTATATTAAAGTATTAAAGCCCATGTATTTACATGCAACGTTGAACCCCCCCCTTGCAGCTTCTACTACTTTTGGAAGTGTTTTGCAGTGTTTATGTGGAAATTTGTGTCCATTCACCGTGTAGAAAACAATATAAAGTAATATAAAACGTGCACTATACAAATATTATATTATACTGTTATATAGCTTTAATTTTATTGGTTGCTTTTACTCTCATTTTTTGTATTGTCCATTTGCTGCTGTAACAATGCACATGTATTAGTGGTACTACTAAAGTGTAATCTTTATCTGCCTTTCCAGCCACTGCACTGTGAAATGGACTCTCCTCTCCAGCGTATCAGAGAGGGGTAAGTGCTGACTTTCCCCTTTCAGAATAACTTCAGACAAATGTTAAATGCATCTTTTCACTTTTTTAGTTGACTAAGAAATGCTGTTTTGTGAAACACTCACCTAATTTTGAGCAATATAAACTATTTTAGGCATATTACAGATTTGGATATTCCTGATGTTTGGTGACTAGTGCACAACTCTTGATAGATTCCAGAAAGATACAGAGTGCAGTTGTAAGGTATGGAGTAATAAATACCAGAAAGTTTTGGTGACCGGAGTAATTGTCTTTTTCTTTGGAATACCACATGTTTGGGTGCATGGTACAAGCTAATAGATACATGTTTGGAATTAGGCCACAGTCTTTTCAACCATGTTTTCAGGTGTTACCATAGCAAAGGTACAGGCATCTGAAAATGGCAGAACAAGCATGTTTGCCAACAAGGGAAAAATGACATTAAATTTCAAGCAAGTTTAACTAAACTATATTAGCTATGCCTGAGAAATTCTGTATTTTTCATATTGGCCCAATTGCAAACAAAATGTCAGAAATGGTTAAATTCTGAGATGGTTGCGCATGGACCATTAGGTGAATAGAGCCAGAAAGAGTAATTATCCACAGCATTATTTTATGCAGAATTATAATGTCTGGTATGACGGGGTTTACATTTGTTTTCCGTTTATTTGCCATTGTGAGTGTGATTTACTTCAAGACCATCTCCCGGTCATGTATTCTTTTTCTTAAGAAACATCTCTTTGTTTAAAACTGTTACCTCCCTTCCACAATTAACCATATATTTTCAAATAAATATGCACATATACATTCATTTTGTTTAATACACACAGACTTAAAGTAATAGTGCATGCTTTCAGTCCCCATGTTACCATTCTTGGCCTAACAATGCATAGTTTTTAGCAGCATGAAAAGGCTGGATAATCCAGAAATAGGGTCCTATCTCCTCTCCTATTTTCCTTTAATCTTCTCTGTGGATTAACAGTGAGGCCAAGCAGGAGGCAGACTCCCCACTGCCCCCCATTTCCGAGCGCCTGGCCTACCTGCGTCCATCTCGAGAGCTGCTAGAATTCTATAGGCAGAAAATAGCTCAGTTTGATGGAGAACATGAAGACCTGCTGCAGCTGCTAGAAAAGTACAAGAGCACTACAGACGACCAGGTAGGCCGTTAAACAGAGGCTTGTGTTTTGTGTCAAAATGAGCATGTTTAGGGTACATATTTTGGAATGTTTATATTGATTTATGGGATTGCACACACTGTAAACTGAAATGATCTGGTGTGTGCTTGTAAAACACTGTTTGTTTAGCACAAGTTGCAGTGGGAGGTGCGTCAGCGTGAAGAGGAAATAGCAGAACTGCAGAAGGCTCTGAGTGACATGCAGGTCTACCTCTTCCAGGAGCGAGAACAGGCTCTCCGCCTGTATGCAGAGAATGACCGCCTTAAAATCAAGTAAGAATTGTCCAGAGGTACAGTTGATGTGTATATTTAGAGCCATTATTGAAGCTCTGCATAGCTTGAAAGAATCCTAGGCTAGAGAGCACCTGCTAATGGCCCAGAGTGACATTAAACTGTGCAGTGGATCATTACATCTCTCTTCACTGTGTATAAAGTAATGCAGTTGAAAATGTATCTCTCGTCTTCGTTGGTATTGCTACCCAGGGAACTTGAAGATCGGAAAAAGATTCAGCACCTTCTAGCCCTTGTGGGTCCAGATGCAGATGCTATCACTTATTTTTACAGAGAGCCTCCACACAAGGTTAGAAAATGTAATAGTGTTCACAATTTCTATAGGGGGTTCAAAAACCGTAATAAAGGTATATTTGCTGGGCATCCTTTTTAGGTCACTATTCCTCAAAAAAAGCTCCAACCCAGAGCCCAGGAGTCTGGAAAAGTAGCAAAACCAAAGCCTGGATCAGTTAAAGGTTTGTGTTATTACATTTTTTTTTGTACTGAAAAGCCATGATTTCATGGTTTTGTACGTATCATGCTCTTTAAGACATGAAGTAAATCCATGGAATGAAGTTCTTATCTCTTATCGGATTATCAACCGGGATTAATTTGATCTGCTGTACAAATACCTCAGTTCACCAACAGTTCGCCTTGTTTCTTATGTAGAGGGGAGCAAGAAGATATCCAAAGATGGAGGAAACGAAACAAACCCGGAGCAATACAAGAAAGATAACCAGACATTGTTGTTACAGGTGTGTATAGGGACCTCCTTAGATCTAATTGAAGAAGGGTCCGTTTTAGAATACTGCAAGCCTCACTGTTGTACTCCGTGCGTGCCATAAACCCATGATGCATTCCATCACTGTGAATGGTTTTAAAAGGTTTCCCAGATTGATAAGAGAAAATCTGTATCATGTCAGGGTGATGTGCATGCTTTATTTGAGTTTGCCAGGTGGAGGCACTACAGGCACAGCTGGAAGAGCAGACTAGGCTGGCTAAAGAGCAAGTGGAGTCACTGCTGGAAGACAGACGAATTCATATGGAGGAGGGTCAGGTCCAGCATCAGAGAGACCGGGAGAGAATCACTGCCCTCACTGAGAAGTAGCTTCATCTCTCTGAAATCTCTAATCACACTGTCTGCCACACATATTTATCCTGTTGACTAAGTCATTGTTTGTTTCTTTTTCATTTTCTAAAGGCATTGGCCAAATTTTGATATTCATGAATATGTGCCTTTAGGGCCAGTGCATGAATATTAAAGAAAATCAATGAAATCATGTTTCATTTCTTTTTCTTGACATTTGTCCTGAATATGTCATACTTTTCCTCATCATTATCCTCCATCTGCTCTCCAGACTCCAGCGCACACAGAACTTACTCTATGAAAGCACCAGGGACTTCCTGCAGCTCAAGTTTGAAAGTCGGGGTCATGAGAAGAGCTGGATGGTGGAGAAGGACAGGCTCCTGAGAGAGCTGGACTCCTGCCAAGAGAGGCTAAGAGAGTCACACAGATTTCCAGAGGAACCAGTTCCCTCTGCAGCACCACTGATCCTCGCACAGCCTGCCCCAGAGAGCAGCCAGATGCATCGAGAGGAAGTCAGGGTAATTTCCGTGTAAATCAGGAAACTTTCAGTGTATACTTTGTCACCGTTATCATGTTTGGTACGTCAACACTGTCATAGAAAAGAAACATGTATAACAGATGAACTATAGAATAGAATAATGTAACAGGGAATGTAGGTGAATGATCTCATCTGCTCTAATGCACATCAAATATCAGCCCTCCTAAAGCTACAGCACGTCAGTATTCTGCCTCATTAATCCCAACTCATTAATCCCAGTCTCAACTCGTATATAGGTTTGATTTTAGTGCGTTGTATGAAAAATACGTTAATGTCTGCAGTGCTGTGAAATGGAATGAACCCACTTTGACGTGTCCGCTGTAATGCGTCCTTCATAGGCACTTCAAGAGGAGCTAAAGCAAGCTCATAGGATGGCCGATATGTACAGAGAGCAGTGTGTTGGTCTAGAAACAGACATGGCCCAAATCCGAGAGGAAGGAGATGTCGGCAGAGAGATTTTCAGGGTAAGTTGGTCTTAAAACTTGCTCCAGTTGAAGGTGAGCACTTATGATTGGTGATTTCATGTGGCATTCATTTGATGTGTGTTTGTATTGCGTCTGTAGGAGCGTTCAGACAAAATTTCCAAGCGTCTTCAGTTAATGACCCAGCGTTATGAGGCGTTGGAAAAGAGACGTGCTATGGAGGTGGAGGGCTTCAAGACTGACATTAAACACCTGCGACAGAAACTCAAAGATGTGGAGAAACAGCTCTTTAAGGTGCTCTTCTAATGCGAGATTCAGGGTAGAGTTCCAGAGCTAGTCCTTAAATGGGTGACTTAATTGGTTTTTAATGTGCAAATGAGTGTAATATACCACAAGACAATCTAGTAGATGTTAGTAGTTATTTTTACTGCTGTAGAAAGCTTATAAAACAAATGGCTAGAGAATCAGTGTACATTTTAAATAGAGATTACATTACTCCAGCACTGTTTTGTTTTTAGATGTCACTAATCTAGATGTCTTTGTTTTTAGGTGACTCTTAACGTGGGGCCAGATCAAGACCTAGCCATCCTGCATGAAGTC
>JBBPCW010000127.1:10674447-10701700 GCA_037974425.1 Phenacogrammus interruptus
ACACACACACACACACACACACACACACACACACACACACACACACACACACACACACACACACACACACATTCATTTAATATTAAATTAATATTTTAATACTTTCAAGACATTGTTGAACTATGGCTGAATGGTCAGAGATCAATACATTTATCCTTACATCTAATGGGCCATGAACCTTCTAGTGAAAGTTACAGCATAGCAATTAAACCACTCACCATAGCATAGCACTGACCACTTAGTGCATGTACTACACCACCACCAGACAGGCGCTACACGCTCAAACACGTCTATGGCTGGGCCTCCCAGCACTGCAGGCATGGGCTAAAGTGATTAAAGTGTCACCTGTACATTTCTTTTTGTAGTTCAGTGTTTCTCTTCATCTCCTGGTCCAGCCGTGCATCCACAGCTTTTTTCTGCTCTGATATCTTCTTGGCCTTCTTCTTTTCTAGATCCATCTGGTGCATACAGTTAAGAGAACTATCTTAAGTATATAGATTTGAATAAATCTAAAACATATTTTGAGAGTCAAAGAAATAACATGATTTACAAATGTAACTGGTACAATAGCTGGAACGAATCATTTTAAATACCCAGTCAACAGGCATACAGAGGGCGTTTACAGGGCCACTCCACAGTAAAGTTTTAATATTTGTCAACCATTGACTGAACACCAACAATTAGAGTGCCCAGTTGTCATGTTACCTGGTTGCTGAGCTCTCCTTTCTCCTTCTCTAGTTCAGCTAGCCGGAGTCCAATCCGTGAACGACTTTTCAGCTCCTCTTCCCAAAGAGCCTGTGAGTCCTGGGCATTGTGGGACAGCATGCTCTGCTTCTGCATCTAAAAAAAAGCCCAGTATCATCGCATCTAAGGTGCTTCACATGTCAGAATCTTTAAAATGTGAACGGGATTAAGACTAGTGAAACTATGGAGGCAGGTTGTCTGTTAATAAATTAGGGTTAATAAATTAAATTAAATTTTAAAAAATTAAAATCTTAAATTGTACCTTTAAATACAGGTAGTAACTGATCTGTTTTGTCACAAACATCTTCCGCCTGTAAATGCTTGCCTTAGCAAGCGTGCATTTTCTACACGTCACCAACTTTACCAGAAACCAGCTTTATTTTGCTGAAAACTTCTCAAACAGTGCTAGACAGTATCAATATTAATATGATTTCCACAACAAAACCACACTCATCTTGTTAGTAAATGTCTTGTACAGCTGAGCCTGCCTTTATCTACCCAACACATTGATCCTCTCAAAGGTGAGGTGAAATAATTATCTTTGGTGCTATATAGTAAAAAAAAAAAATATATATAATATTAAAAATGTGAACAAAATATATTAAATATCCTGGGCATACTGATAAACAATATATTTTCTTTCCTGGGCTTCCAGTGGGATCTAGCAGTCTTGCAAGGTGTCCAAATTTGAAATGTGCCCCTCTAGTGTAAATACAACTATCTAACTACAGAAGTCATACTGTACTTGTTTCGGTAGGCACCTCATTAACCTCCTCAAATACAAAGTTTAAACAACTGCTTCAAAACAGTAGGAATGGAGGATCCCACCTCTCGATTAATCTGATCCTCCAGTGTCATTTTGCTGCTTTGTAGATTTGTGACCAAATCTTCTAATCGATGTCGCACCTGTACAGATTTAAAGACAGGAAGTCATGCGAAAGCATGTTAGTTCCTGCTACAAACTTCATGAGAAAAATGAAGGCAAGTTCTGAAATCTCTAGACTGGTAACATGCATCATGCAGAGCTAGAACTATGTTTACAACAAACCAAGACAAAAGTGCACTTGGGCTCCGAGAAATCAGTGCTACAGCAAGAGTAGACAGTTCATTTGACAGCAAGCTGAATCAAATGAAACACTTCATTTTTTTATACAAATACCACCACCAACAGCAGAAACATTCCATAAACAACCCATTTTATTACTCAAATATGTAATTTAAACATTACTGTGAACACATATTTTGCATAAAAAAGAAAATATTTGTAATACAAGTAGGGCTGGACAATATAGCCTGGAAATTTAGCACATCTATAGTCATGATTTCTACCATCAAAATTGTAATTTTGTTTTGGTACTTTTAGATGTTTGGGTTCTGTACTCTTACTGGATAAAAGCAACTTTAGGAGTTTGAAGTGCAGAATGTCAACTGATTTCAGAACAGTTTTCACTGGGTGAACCATATATGGAATTCCCACATAGCCCCTCAGTAAAGAGAGACATGGCTAACTGCATGGGCTGCTCAGTTGTATCTTAGCTAAATGTGTGTCTTGGTAGCATTAGCTAGTTTGACTTACTAGATCAATTCATCAGTCTGTACAGGACTGCAAATCAGTCCACAAGTGGACCCTGCTAATGATCGCCCATACTTTTAACCTGGCCTTAGTTAACAGTTGGCTTGAGTACAGGTTGGATACCGAGACGGCCAAAATCCCCAAAAGACACCATGGATCTCCTTCATTTTAAAACGAATGTGGCCCAATGTCTTGTGTGAGCTGACGCAGCAAGTCTCCTGAGCCAGTTCCTGTTCACTAGTTCAAACAGCAAACCCAGGATATCAGACCCCTGCCTGAAGTGCAGTTCCACATGGTGGACCACATGCCCAATTACGATGACAACAAAGAGATCACCAGATGCAAGAGGCTACACTGTTCATAAAAAACCCGTCTTTTACAACATTCACCTATGCTCTGTGCCACACTGTGATTGCTTCAAACTAGTCAACATGCATAGAGACCTCCACACACACACACACTCTCGCATTCAAACACAGAGACCAGATGTTCTGTCCATGTGATCTTTAGTTACATGATTTTCTCACACACACCTCCACAGACAGACGTGTACATACTGCTAAAATGTCCAGGGCATGTGATATATATGTCAATTTGTCAGTTGGTTTACTGACAGGTTGACTATGTATGAATATGCCCCAAGTGGTTCAATTAAAGTGGATCTATCTTGGATATGAATATATCTTTATATTAAAGCTAACATTATGCACCATAACCTTATAGTTATTTCATTATTTGACACTCACTGCAGCTGAAATACAGAGCCAAAACCAAAACAAGACACATTGTCCATCCCTACATAAAGTGATCATGATGTTTTCTAACTAAATATGTTGTTTTGGGTTGAATCTGGACAATCCTGAATAAAGCGTTGAAATCAATAACACATATGTCCAGTAAATTTCTCAATCATCAAGGAATCAGTGAAAAGGGCTGCTAGCATCACAGCTACGTGTAAGATACAAACCGCTCCTCCTGGTGATGAGTCTGATGGCTGTGAAAAGAATACTAATACAATCAGTTTTGCAGCAGCCTTAAACACGCTTCTTTTTCATTGTTGGAAGTTTCCAAAATGTTTTTCTATTTTGTCACATATGCTCTTCAACATTTATCCAAATCAACATGCTAGTTTCTTGTTTTTGTAGAACAGTGTTTATAGATTTAAGTAGAGAGACATGGCTGCTGTGATCCTATAAGATATGGAGAAGCTTAAACCATGAGCTGTATATCAGCTGCCACCGCAGAATCTCTTGAAACTCATAATAAGCTACAATGAGTTCAGGACAAATGTACATCAGAAACTGTAGGAAACCGACTAATAGCCTTAATAACACCATCAACTTAAAACCATCAATAATCAGAACCATTTAATCATGGAATAATTGATACTCACCACATTAGCTTCCTGAACTTCTTTCTGAAGAACTTCAATTCGATTGGTCTGCTGTTTGGCTGCTGCCTCCAGTCTGGCGTTCTCAATCTCCAGCCTGTGGTGAGGTCATAATCTCATTAAGCTCTCTCTCTCCAGACAGTGCAGTCAATATACAGTGCATCCGGAAAGTATTCACAGCACATTACTTTTTCCACATTTTGTTGTTACACAGCCTTATTCCAAAATGGATTCCATTAATTTTTTCCTCAGAATTCTACACACAACACCCCATAATGACAACATGAAAAAAAGTTTACTTGAGGTTTTCACAAATTTGTTAAAAACAAAAAAACTGAGAAATCACATGTACATAAGTATTCACAGCCTTTGCTCAATACTTTGTCGATGCACCACTGGCAGCAATTACAGCCTCAAGTCTTTTTGAATATGATGCCACAAACTGGGCACACCTATCCTTGGCCAGTTTCACCCATTCCTCACGATCAGGTTTGAGGGAAAACGTCGGTGCACAGCCATTTTAAGATCTCTCCAGAGATGTTGTATTGGACTCAAGTCTGGGCTCTGGCAGGTCCATTCAAGTACATTCACAGAGTTGTCCGGAAGCCACTCGTTTGATATCTTGGCTGTGTGCTTAGGGTCGTTGTCCTGCTGAAAGATGAACCGTCGCCCCAGTCTGAGGTCAAGAGTGCTCTGGAGCAGGTTTTCATCCAGGATGTCTCTGTACATTGCTGCAGTCATCTTTCCCTTTATCCTGACTAGTCCCCTGGTGATGAGCGGTGCCTGGTTTCCTCCAAACATGACGTCTGGCATTCAGCAAGATTTCAATCTTTGTTTCATCAGACGAGAGAATTTTGTTTCTCATGGTCTGAGAGTCCTTCAGGTGCCTTTTGGCAAACTCCAGGCTGGCCGCCATGTGCCTTTTACTAAGCAGTGGCTTCCGTCTGGCCACTGTACCATACAGGCCTGATTGGTGGATTGCTGCAGAGATGGTTGTCCTTCTGGAAGGTTCTCCTCTCTCCACAGAGGAGCTCTGGAGTTCTAACAGAGTGACCATTAGGTTCTTGATCACTCCCCTGACTAAGGCTCTCCTCCCCGATCACTCAGTTTAGATGTCCGGCCAGCTCTAGGTGGTTTCAAACTTCTTCCACTTACAGATGATGGAGGCCACTCCCAGTGGAGTCCCAGATGGAGGCCACCTTCCCCAGATTTGTGTCTTGAGACAATCCTGTCTCGGAGGTCTATAGACAATTCCTTTGACTTCATGCTTGGTTTGTGCTCTGACATGGACTGTGAACAGTCGGACCTTATATTGACAGGTGTGTGCCTTTCCATATCATATCCAATCAACTGAATTTACCACAGGTGGACTCCAGTTAAGCTAAAAATATCTCAAGGATGATCAGGGGAAACAGGATGCACCTGAGCTCAATTTTGGCTGTGAATACTTATGTACATGTGCTTTCTCAATATTTTTCATTTTTAATACATTTGCAAAAATCTCAAGTAAACTTTTTCACGTTGTCATTATGGGGTGATGCGTGTAGAATTTTGAGGAAAAAAATTAATTTAATCCATTTTGGAATAAGGCTGTGATATAACCAAATGTGGAAAAAGTAATGTGAATACTTTCCGGATGCACTGTAACTGTTTTGATCACACTTACTTTAAACATGATGAAACATTAATGATCATTTGTAAATTAAATTATTATTGCAGTACAAAGCAATCTTAGGCTAGTAATATACGATAGATACACACAGATTATTCGTAATATTGAAACAAAGTCTACGATTGTGTACACTCACAGAACCATCAAGTGATGGACTCCACAAGACCACCTAAGGTGTGCTGTGGTATCTGGCACCATGACATTAGCAACAGAACATTTCCGAGAGGATCACACTGCCTAATACTGTCTGTCTTCTTCCCACACTTCTCCCTGGTGCCATGCAGCTATTGTGTTTACATGGCATTTGTTTATAAATGCTATGCAAACACAAAAGTCTAAACTCTAAATATACCTCCAGATATGCTCCAAAAACACTTCTACTTAATTTCAATCTCAACTTAATACATACGCTTAAACTCAAGAAACCTCCAGACGGGAAACTGTTCTCATGCGGGAATGCTGGACTGCATCTGCCAGTGAGGCGTAACAGGCCAGCAGCCAATCAGCATCAGAAACGCTCTCGGATTGGCTACTTTCAAATGTCCCGCCTCTGAGCACAGGGGGATTTACCCATCCCCAGACGTGTTTTCATTAAAGTTATGTTCTCTCAACAGTACTAAAATATTTATACATTGATACATTGGTAATAGGTATATATATTTTTGGAAATGTAGCTGAATTTACATTAATATTTATGTTATAAAATTAATTAATTTTTTCTTAATAATTTAGCACTAAAATGCATGACAATATTCTATATTGCGACAAAATTTCTATATTGTCTTGTGGAAAGCCCATTGTCAATAAATATTTGAACCACTGCCTGCTCACACTTGTGATGTTTACTTTAATCTGTTCCACGGTTGTATTTCCCTACTGGGCTGTGATGCTTTCTGCCTAGAACCTTTGACATTGTTAACTGCATATCAACCATCTTTTTATGCAGTTGCCACAGCTTCCACTATGCTGCCACCTTCAGGAACAGACCTGTTACTTTCCCAGTAATTCTATTTCATTTTTGTTTGTTTTGCAGTGGTAGTTGGAGTTTTAATTAAATTTTCACTTCTAGTTTTACTTTTTGTTCTTTGTTAGCTCTAATAACCCTGGTCTGTATGATACAAGAGAAAACATGGTTTCAGAACTCTTTCAGAAATCTGTGCTACAATAGCTCTTTGGTGGGAACAAACCAAAGGGGCTAGCCTTCATTCCTCATGCACGTCAGTGAGCTTTGGGTGCTCTTTGGTATGTACTACAGCATATAAGGAACAGCCCACAAGATTTAACCTAGTTGTTAAGCAATCACAGTTCTGTCCTTGTCAAAGTCACTCAAATCCTTTCACTTGCCCATATCTATTGCTTCCAACACATCAAGTTCAAGGACTGACTGTTCACTTTCTGCTTAATACATATCAGCCCTTGACAGCTGCCACTGTAACAAGATAATGTTATTCAGGTCACCTATCATCAGCATATGTACAGACACAAATCAAATAATGCTGCACTACTGTACCTTTGTACTGCCTCCTCCAGCTGTTTAATAGTTTGGTCTGTGCTTGATGAAGCAGCTAACACCTCCTGCAGTTTCTGACCAGAATTGATGACCTCTCGCTCCTTCTCATCCAGACTGCCCTTCAAACTGTTAATGCGCCTCTCTGCCTGCATGTACTGCTCCTCAACTTCTTGCAGCTGAAGTGAGAAGAGGGTCACAGTGCCAGTTATTTCAAATCTTTGACATCAGAGCACATCAAGCTACAGCCAACTAAAAAGTCAGGTTATGATTGCTAGCGGTGTTGACCAAAAGTGACTTTAAATTCATCTACTGTTTTATTTATTTAGGACCAACTTAATTACCAGTAATATAGTGTCATATTCATTGCCATGTAAATATAAAGGGTAACGCTTTGATAGGGCCGTATGCACACCTTTCCCCTGAGTCTGTCCAAGTCCTTCTGAGTGCGCACTTTCTCCTCCTCCAGGTCATTGCGGTAGCGAGTGTTCACCTCCAAAGATGCCTCACACATGGATAGCTTTTTTAGAGCGTCTGCCAGCTCCTGCTGCAACTGTCTCAAAGAGCTCTGCAATGGAAACCACACATCACTATACTCCCACACATGTTTGGAGTTAATAACGAAAAAGTACATCAAGATGTCGGTAAAGAATTGACAAATAAACCACTCAGCTAGAAGAAAAACAGTTAAGATCATAGCCATCAAGGTTAAGGTTAAAATTAGGGTTGAAGTAGGTTATGTTTGAAGATATGGAAAAGTCGGAATGTCATATAATTGTAAGCATCTCCTATGAACTATTGAAAGTGTTAGCTTTAAATCAACCAGAAAGGAACATA
Organism: Phenacogrammus interruptus; assembly: GCA_037974425.1. Taxonomy (NCBI): domain Eukaryota; kingdom Metazoa; phylum Chordata; class Actinopteri; order Characiformes; family Alestidae; genus Phenacogrammus; species Phenacogrammus interruptus. The sequence goes on from JBBPCW010000127.1 coordinate 10,682,171, forward strand.
TCCTAAATTAAATGAATGTATATTTTAATCTTTCGAACTTTTTTGAAGGGTATTTTGAAGTGAGCAGCCCCACACACCTCTCTGTCACTTTTCTCCTGCTCCAGTTTGTAGTTCTGCTCTCTGAGCTCAGCATTTTTGACTGCAAGCTCTTTGCTTCTCTCCTCCATCAGCTGCACTCTCTCCTCACCATCGGCCCGCAGCTGGTTCAGCACATCAGCAAAGCGCTCCTGAGCGTCTGTGGCTGCCCGCTCCTTGGCTGTGCCTTTGTTATGGGCCTCCTCGAGCTGTTGTCTAAGCAGTGCTGCCTCGCTCTGTATCTGGGCCAGTCTCTCCTGCATGGCCTCGTGCCTAGCATTGGTTCGGCTGGCCTGCTCTCGATCACTCTGCAGTGATGCTTCAAGCTCTTTCACACGGGCCTGAGCCTGCTCCCGCTCCCGCACCAATGTCTCCAGCAGCACGCCTTTCTCAGCTGCACTCAGCGCTGTGCGGTGACACTCATTCTCCAGACTGTTGGCACGAGCCTCAGCTTTGCTCAGCTTCTGAGACAGAGACTGGATAGTGTCTCGCTGTGAACTGGACTCTATAGTGTGCTTGTCGTGAGCTCTCTGGTGCTCGTCTCGCTCACGCTGCAGGGAGCGCTCTGCATCAGCACGCGTCACCTGAAGAGAGGGGCAAAGAGCACTTACACACAACAATAATTTTCACTTCCTTGATATGAAGGGTATGTACTGCTGAAACCACAGAAAATGTTTTGCATCAAAAAAGGCTTAAACAGCTGATGGCTTTGAATGGTGATGAGTGGCAATATTTTCCCCTCTGTTTCACACTTTTGAAAGGCAAGACCTAAACAGTTTTCTATTTCATGTTATGAAAAACCCACAAACAAAACAACACTAAATCATCAAAGAATTACTAACCTGACACCTCTCTGTCTCCTGCAGTGCTGACTGTAGCCGTGCCCTGCTGGCTTCCACCTCTGCCTCCAGCTGCTGACGAACCTGTCTCTCATGCTCAAGCTTGGCACCAACCACAGAGCATTCTGCTTTCAGTGTGCTCAGCTGCCCGTTGTACTGGAATACCGTCTGGGCAAGAGCCTCCTCATTCAGCTTCAGGTCACGCCGTGTGTCCTCCAGCCTCTCCCTCAGAGCGTCCCTGTCGTCAGCCAGTCTGCTCTCCTCCTGCTGGCTGTGGGACTGCAAGCGCTCCAGCTCAGCCCGCATGCAGCTCAGCTCCTCCTGCAAAGTGCTGACCTGCTGATGCAGCTCCCTTTCACGGTCACTGGCCTCTGTCAGCTGGGACATCACCTGGACAACAATTAGAGCAAACAATTTAACATGGTAACTTGTACAGTGTACAGGCAGTGCAACAGTTCATGACTAAACTTTGCCCATACTGGGTATATATGGGGATCATTGATTTTTCTCTTAGGATTAAAACAGAAATATGTGGTTTTAAGGGGGTTGGATATTAAATGTTTTAACATTACCTCAGTGCTCTTGCTAAGGTTCTTGAGGTTTTCCTCCTCTATGTCCTGCTGCTTGCGCAGGTGGCTATTCAGCAACTCCTCTTGTAAGGTTCGGGCACTTCGCTCATGGGCCAAAAGACGCTGAGTTTCATTCCTGTCCTCCTCTAGCTGTGCAACATACAACATATGCTTGTTACATAAAATGTAGATAAACTACATAAATGCGGCAGCAAATTTTCAAAATGATGTGTTCTTGGTACTAGGGTTAGCTGTAAATAGAGCTCTAATGGAATTGCAGGACAAGAGTTCAGAACCCAATATTTGCATATAACTCTCAAACCTCTAACACACAACTCTCTGTTATTTACCCAGATGATTACCTGCTTCATGGTGTTCATCAGAGCCCTCATCTCCAGCTCCAAGTTGCGCATGTTAAGCTCCACTTTCTGCCTCTCCTCTGCCTCATTTCGGTGCTGCTCCTCTTTCCTCCTCAGCTGCTCACGAGTCTTATCATATAGCATGGATGCACTATGATGTTTCTCCTGTTCCTGCTTCAGCAGAAATCTACAGCACGAAGAGACAGAGAAGACTGGTTGAATGAATTTATTCCTGATGATAACAAATAGAGTTCATCCATGTTCCTTTATTCAGATTTGTATTCAGATAGGATAGCAATAGTTGCAAATCTGATGGCCAATCCAGAGTAAATTCCAGACATAATTTATTAGAGAACAGCATCACACTCACTTGAGGTTATTGACGTCTGTCTCTAGCTCTAAACGTAGGTGCTCCAGGCTGGACCTGCTCTCTCTGGTCTCTTCTAGCAAGACCCTAAGATCGGTCCGCTCCTGTTCCAGTTGAGAGACTTTGTCGACGATCCTGCTGTGTCTGTCACGCTCCCTCTGGATAGTGTGCTCATACTCACGGAACATGTTCTGCAACTTCACCATGCTCACAGAATCTACAGGGAAATAAATCATAGGTGGTTAACACAATTTAGAATCTAATCATTTTGTACAAACATGAAAATTTCTTCTGCACTTTCACTGCACAATATATTGTCTGCTAATCTGCATTGTGATACCACTCATAATGTGTTTTGATGAAGCTCTTTATATATATATATATAAATATTTTTTACCGTTAGAGGTGTTGGCAAATCAGTGCATGGATGAACTGGGTTAAACAACTGTAGCCAGAATATGGATATATTAAATGTGCTGTTTTCTTTTAGAACACTGTGTTTTTTTAAAGTAGTCACTGTAAAATTTAATATAGCTTCTTCAAATCAACAAATAGTCTTCAGAAGAATGTAATGCCCGACTGCAGAAACCTTTATCAATTCTTGGTTGCAATACTTTGTTACAAAGGTAGTTGAATAAATCTCACCTATAGAGCTGGTGTCCAGCTGGTTGATAAGCAGAGAGGCATGGCGGTACCCCGATGTAGCAGAATCCAGTTCTTCAGTAGCTGTGTCTGAAGACTGAGTAAGGTCTTCAAAATCATCTGCTACCTCCAACTCTACACCACTCTGCAGAAGACACAGATGAAATTTTATTTAATTCATTTATATTTGAATATAACCGTAGGTATACTTAATTCCTCACTCTCATAATTAGTGCACAGAGTACATAACATGAATTAAATCCCTCACGTAACTGTTACATACTGGTTTTACATTATGCACCAAAAAATAAAATCATGGTAAGTCACAGTGACATAAATGATACACAGTGCATCCGGCGCTTCACTTTTTCCACAATATCCGAACAAAAAGTTTGTTTGGAACTTTTGCAAATGTATTAAAAATTAACAAAAATAAAACATTTACATAAGTATTCACATAAGTATTTAATATCGTGCTACAAGCTTGGCACACCAATTTTTTAGGCACCCCCCCCCGTATTTGCAGATCTCTCAAGCTCAATCAGGTTGGATTGGGAGCATCGGTCCACAGACAGTTTCAGATCTTTCAGATTTCAAATGATCCATCAGTTTCAAATCTGGGCTTTGGCTGGGCCAGTCAAGGACATTCAGGTTTGTTCTGAAGCCACTACTTTGTTATCTTATCCTGTTATCATCAAGGATGTCCCTGTATGTTGCTGCATTCATCTTTCCTTCAACCCTGACTAGTCCCCCAGTTCCTGCTGCTGAAAAACGTTCCCACAGCATGATGCTGCCACCTCCATGCTTCACTGTACGGAAAGTATTAACCAGGTGGTTTTCTCCAGACATAACGCTTGGTATTCAGACCTAAGCGTTCAATCTATGTTTTATCAGACCAGAGAGTTTTATTTCTCATGGTCTGAGTGTCTTTCGGGTGCCTTTTGGCAAATTACAGATGGGCTGTCATGTACCTTTTACTGAGGAGTGGATTCCATCTGCACACTCTATCATGTAGGCCTGACTGCTGCAGAAATGGTTGTCCTTCTGTAATGTTCTCCTCTCTCCACAGAGCAATGCCAGAGCTCTGTCAGAGTGACCATCGGGTCACTTGCCTGACAAAGGACTTTCTACCCTGTTCGCTCAGAGTGAACGGGAGGCCAGCTCTAGGAAGTCCTTGTGGTTCCAAACTTCTTCCATTTACAGATGATAGAAGCCACTGTGCTCATTGGGATCTTCAATGCAGCAGCTGTTTTTCTGTAGCCTTCCCCAGATTTGTGCATCAATACAATCCTGTCTAGGAGGTCTATGGACAATTCCTTAGATTTCGTAGTTGGCTTGACTGTCAACTACGAGAACTTTCATAGAAAGGTGTGTGCCTTTCCAAATCATGACCAAATCAACTGAGTTTACTACAGATAGACTGCAATCAAGTTGTAGAAACTTCTGAAGGTTAATCAGTGGGATCAGGATGCACTTGAGCTCACTTTTGAGGGTCATGGCATGTAAATGTTTTACTTTTGTTTTTTATTTTTAATACATTTGCAAAAGTTTCAAACTTTTTTTTTTTACTTTGTCATTACGCAGTATTGTGTGCAGAATTTAGAAGTAAAAGATTAATTTGATCGATTTGGAGTGAAAGTGACAATCTGGTCATACGTGAACACACCACAGCACACAGTGTGAACAGCACGAAATACATCCTCTGCATTTAACCCATTCACCAAGTGAAGCAGCAGGCAGCTACGAACACGGCGCCCGGGGAGCAGTGCGTGGGACGATACCTTGCTCAGGGTACCTCAGAGGTGCCTAGTAGTCTTGGGAATCGAATCTGGACTTTCTGATCACAGGGTGAATGCCCTAACCACTAGGCTACCAACTGCCCTGAGTAAGGCTGTAACATGGGATATTGTGGAAAATGTGGAGTACTTTCCAGATTCATTGTATAAGCCTGAATTTTAAGGGATGAAAAAACATGACATTTTATAAACAATACATAAGACACTGTACTTCACAGTGCCATGTGTCACAAGCTTACCTTCTCAGGCTTATGTCTTGAGGAAGGATACCTAGTCATAATAAAAGATAAAACAATACTTTTTAGTTTGCTATGCTCATATATGCTCTTTGTGGATAACACTGGGAAACACGGACAGTCGACAGTGGCACAGTCTGCAAATGCTTGATGGTACAATGCAGTATCTGTTCCATACTTCTCGCTCTACCACAAATGTATGTAGCATCCAAAACAGCTACATTATAGTACTACATGACATTTTAGTGTACAATTAAAAGTCCAAGATATGTAAAAGTACATTAATAAAAAAGCGGTAGCATACTGCATATGTACCTTCCTTCATCTTCTGACACCTCACTTAAAGAACTATCGTCAAACACAGACAGGGGGTCTCCATTACGGTGGTTCACAGTGTAGGGTGGTCTAGCGGGTCTAGAATGCTGTTGGGCAGGGACAAGTAGCAAGTTCCCCTGGCTACCAATAGTCCTCCTCTGTTCATCTTCATCTTCTGGGGTCCTCCTGTTAGTGCTGGGGGATCACAGACCTCATCATTCATCGTGAGGATGTAATGCTTATTCAACAGCCGGTAACCACCAGCCTTCAGTCAAGGATATACTAACATAACATTAGGGTGGGTGTTTCTGATGAAGTCACAGACCACAAAACAGGGCAGAAGGTGTGTGCATATACAATTTGGGGGTACTGCATCATGCATCATTCTAAAGGTAGCACTTCAGCTATTTTTTGTAAATATCTAATGAACTATAACTGATACTGATGACAGTATTTTTGCACGCATGGCATATTTCAAATCAGATTTTCAATAATATTGTAGTTTGGGGACAGTAAGATAATATCAGAACCTTAAGCTTTAGTTTCTAGAATTCCATGCATGTTCGGAATCTTTGCTTTGGTGTAAAAGAAGTTACTTTAATGACTGTGGAACACTTTCTTCCAGCATTTGCTTTTTTGTTCTTAATAGGTTATATGAAGTTAATTTCCTGTTCTACTATAAAAATGTTATCACTAAGATATGGATTTATTAAGGTTTTGACACCATCATTGGTTCTTTGAAACTTTATGTTGTGGCTCATGGCACATTTATTTTATGTTTGTTGTCAGCAAAATACATACTACTCATGCTACATACTACTTTCCATTAAAAATGGAAAGATTTGCCATATTTACATTTTGACCATGCAGAACATAAAATGTAATTTGACCAAGGGCACAAAACAAAGTTGGCCTATATCACAACTGAGTCATCCTGACTTCAGGCAAAGGAAGAGCACAAATGACCAAATCTACCTATAGCCTGAATGTCAAATTTGGAACAGTAGCAGGGTTAAATACCTCTTAGGCCTCAATCCAAAAGTCTTAAATAGCCTCTGTACTTCCACAGAGGAGTTGAAATAAGACATTCTCCCTACAGAATACATTTCAGTGGCCCTTTCATTGCTAGTGGTGTTTGATTAGCCTTGTTAATGTATCATATTATTTGGCAAAAAATTATGGCTTAAGTCAAAATTCTTGGGGTAACTACAAAAAATGTCACCTAATTGACCACCCTATGAATCTTACCTGCTTGGGCTTCTTGTCTGGAAACTTGGTGAGACACTATCTCTTTTCTCAAACCCATCAATCTTCTCATAGGATCCACTGTCGTATAGTTCTGGCTCAGGTTTTGGTTTACCAGGGTTGGTAACTGGTTTCTTCTTGCTTCCTTGTTCAACTTCAGTTTGTTTACTGGATCCACCAGTGTCCCACAAAGCAGTACTTTTAGGCTTCTCTTTCATTTCATCAGTCTTTGCCACGCCACTCTAATAAACAAGAGAAATGGTCATTGTTGACATCATGAAACCTCAATATTTGCACATAATAGACATGCCACTTATTACACATGGATGAGTTTAGTTGTTTAAATAGATTTCTAAAATAGATTTTAATTTGAGGTAAAGGCATGCACAATTACTGCAGAAATGTATGAAGCACACACATTAACACAATGGAAATGTAACAGGTTACACCACAGCTGTCTTCTTTTTAAAATATAAAAAGAAGCCCTAATGAAGAAAAATATTTCAAACCAACAAACAAACCAAGCAATACCAACAAGGCTGAATTCAAATACAGACATGAAATATCTACTATTTCAGACAGATCAGAGGAGCTCTTCAAGCAGTTGAAGGAAATGACGAGTGACACACAACAGCCGAAGTGTGAGGAGAGGCCTGAAAGACAGGCTAAGGTGTGCCTTTTGATAACCTGACACCAGAGCAAAAATAAAGCTGTTAATTTTTAATCACTCAACAGACTGAACTCAGTTGGAGAAGACGAGTGTAGTTCTGGACCCCGTAATTTATTAAAGGGGTAGAACACGATTCGCCGGGCAATTCCTATCACTGGAATAATGTTTGGCAAAAAGCCACAGTTCATGCATTACATTTTGAGGGTCTTTTGTAGCTTCACAATCTTCTCTTTATTACAGGTGCTGTGAGTTCATAGACAGAGTGTCTGACAATCCTGTTCACCATGTTCTGTGATACATTTGGGCTGTAACTGCCATAGAATTCTTACAAGCTAAGAAATCACATGTGATTTTACAGAGTGTGTTGAGATGTAAATGTAATATTCATGATTAATGACAAACAATTATTATTACAAACTGAAGTATTATAGTTAGTCTGACACACACAAGTGACAGTTTAAGCATATGAAAGACAATGGAAAACATGATGAGGCAAGACAAACACTTGTAAAATGTTTGAATACATTTGAAATGTTTAAAAAAAGAAAGAGAACACACGAAGAATCTCACACACTATAAATGAATGAAACATGAGGAGAGAGAGACAAAAAATATGATGCAACATAATTTCTACAGTTGCATTTTCCTTTGCTTAATCCATGCATGCAGCTCTCCATGCCCTACCTCAGCCATGCACATCTGTAGGTCTTCCTTAACCTCTTCATCTGAGTTGGGAGACTCTGAAGGAGGGATCCCCAGGTCACAAACAAAAAGCATCCCCCTGGCCTCATCAGAAAATTCTTGGTTAGGCAATTCAGGTCCCACATCACGCGTGTTTGCCAAGTCAGAGTTTTCTTTATATTCACTGACATTCGCAGGAGGATTTATATTCAAGCCAGACCCTTCGTCAGAATTTTTTGTTTCTTTGGGGAGCTCTGGATACGTTTGCTGGGTGTCTTGGGCTCTGATGGGGTCATCAAGGGGAAGATCTACCTCACTGTCCTCATCACTAGCGATGTGGTAGAGTTCCTCTTTAAGTTCCCCAGAGCAGGAATCCTCCAGTCCAGACTCCCTCTGCTCAGGAATAGGCAGTAACTTAGTCCTGGCCAGAGGAGCAGGAGGCACTATTGGCTCTTCATCATCATCACTAGAGTCCTGTTCTGATGCACCCTCAGGAACTTCTGTCCCTGCCATCATTTCTTTTATTATTTCTTCTTGCTCTTCTCCTCCATCCATCTCTACCCTACAGGCAGATTCACACACTTCATTCCATTCTACTTCTCCAAATCTTTCTTTAAGCTCAGCAGTCACATTCTTGTATTGCGATTTTGTCTCCTTTTTCTCACTTTCCACCCAGATTTTCTCATAACGTTCCTCCCAGGTGGTCTTCTCGAAATCTTCACTTTCTTTATCTTCTTGCTGTTCCTTTTCAAGCTCAGAAGAATAAGAATCAGATGGGCCTAGGTGATATGGACTATTTACGTCTAACTCAGGCGCATCTAATGTCTCTCTCTCCTTTGATTGCATGAGTAAACAAAAAATACAATTAATACTGAAAATACAAACAACATAAACCAAGCACTGACTGTTAATATAGGGTCAAAGACCCTGTTACAGAAACATAGCCACAATGCATTGTACTGGACAAACCTACTGAAGTTTTAAAGCCAAAGTAACTTATACATTTAAATTTAAAGAGCTGGTTGTCAAAAATAACCACAACAACAGCAAAAATACACTCAAAATAAAAAGAGCAATGACCCAATAATGGATTTATGAAACAATATGGTGTGATAAGTTACCATGTTTTTTAAAACATTAAGGCACCAACTGAAATGGTGTGCAGAACATTCTGATCTTTACACACCTGGTCTGGGTGTCCACTGGCTTCAGAGCTGCGATCACCTGCTCCACCTTCTGGTGGCGTCACTAAAACATCGTAGGAGGAAAGGGAAAACATGACATTGTTTATCTTGAGGAGCGTTACAGAAGCTTGTGTCAGATTTATAAATTGACCTGCTCACCTGCTTCAGTCTCTGCAATTTCTGGCAGTGGAGTTGTCATTTTTGTAGGACTTGTGTTGTCTGTGTCCCAGTCTGATTCTGAAAAAAGGAAAGAAATACATTTAGAAGATACATAATCCCATCATTTAGTAACATTCAGATGAATTAGCACAAAATGTTTCAATCACCGAAGCTTACCTTCATCACTCTCTGGTTTCTGAGACGAATTCTTTCGGTTGCGTGGTTGAGGTTGTGGTTGTGACTGTACGCCAGTGCGAGATGTGAGGGACCGTGGACTTGGCAGTGGAGGAGTAGCAGTAGGAGACTGCCTCTTTCTTCCTGATCTGTCGGTTTCCGGTGCCTCTGGGCTAGAGATATCTAGCTCTTGCTCCTGGACGACAGGCAGAGCCACTGGGGGTTCACCTGTGAAATCTTCCTCAAGTTTGTAGATTGGCATGTTCTTACTGGCCTTACTGGTGGTACTTGCTGAATCCCAGTCTGAGGCATCTGTATTAAGAAATACATTTTGAGTATTGTACCATCTACTTATGATCACAACCATACCACTATAAGCAAGTGTCATGCTGGGGGAAAACACTTTTGGGTAGTTTTTAAATGTAAAAGTTAATGTAAAACATTTTAATAATGACATTACAACTGAACATTTCAGCAGGTTACTTTCACAATTCTAAGTAAAAAAAATACCTTCAAGATCATCAACATCCCCTAAACCAAGTTCCTCCATCAAGTCTGAAAACAGGGAGGTCAGATTGAAAATAATGTTAAGCAAAAGTAAAAATGTGGAACTGCTTAAAGATGTAAAGCAAGCACTGTCTTTAGCATCAATACCTGTCTTTTTTTCAATATGTTTGGAATCCATTAACTTACTCAACACTGATACTGGCTCTCTGTGAATAATTTGCTGAACAAAGAAAGAACAATCAATTTTTGTGAAACAAATCTACTAAATTAAGATGTCATGCCAATGTAATAATCTTAATGCAGTTTTACCGGCTTTTCTGATTTTTCCTCTTCGTTATCCTCCTCCTCAGCATCATCATTATCATTCTCTTCCTTCTCCTTCTCTACAATCTCATCATGACTGGTTCCTAAAACTGCATAGGGAGAAGAAGTGGAAAAAGTTTGATACATGGGAAGAATAAAGAAACGGTACAAGATCAGCCAAAAAATCCACATGGATGACCAGTGCACAAGCCTGTAATGTTTGCAGGTTTGCAAGCATGCAGCATGCAAAAATGGAGATTTCTTTAATGCACACAAGCTCATATCCGTTGTGCAGGGTGAGCACTGAGGGTAGATTAGTAATTTCAACCACATGAATATGTACTGTTCTGTTATTGAAGGGCATATTAATAAATGTAATTTATTTTAAACTTAGTGCATGGTCAGTTAGCTAACATAGTCTACATAACTTATATTTTAGACCTAAAGATACCTAATTTAAATGCCCTGAGGAGCTGTGCTGATGATTGGTGGGTTAAAAGTTCAGACTGATTCAAATTCTAATTATGAATCCAAAATGAAGCAGGTCACATAGACTGATGTACTCAACATAAATAATGATGATACATACACCAACCAGGCAACATTAAAACCTCCTGTGTAATATTATGTAGGTCCCCCTTGTGCCACCCAAACTGCTCTGACCTGTCAAGGCTTGGACAACAAAAGACCTTGGAAGACGTGCTGCGGCATTTGGCACAAAGATGTTAGCAGCAGATCCTTTAATTCCTGCAAGTTGTGAGATAGGGCCACAATGGATCAGACAGGTCTGTCCAGCACTTAAAACTGGATTGAGATCTGGGGGATATGGAGGCCAAGTCAAGACCATGAATGACAGTTTCCTAGGAGAACAATGCCTGGAGCATTATTCTGTGCACCAGACCAGGCCAACTTCTTCACTCACTTCATGATATAGTTCTGATATTCACACACTCAGTTTAGGTGCTTTTAGTGATGGATGGAGGTCAACATGGGCACTCTGACTGGTCCGCAGCTACACAGTTCCACACAAAGTTGAGACGCATTGTGTGTTACAGCACTTTTCTATCAAAACAAACATTAACTTTTCAAGCAGTTTATGCTACAATAGCTCTCCTGTGGGACTGGACCAGGCAGACTAGATTGTGCTCCCGACCTACATAAACTAATTTGCTGCAGGTGCATCAGCTGTCCTTGCTTGAATCACGTTTGGTAGATACGAACCATGGTATACCAAGTGCACTCCACGAGACCTGATATTTCAAGGATGTTCTGACCCAGTTGCCTATCTATCAGACCCATGTCAAATTATTACACTTGCCCATTTTTCATGAACTTCAAGAACTGACAGTTCACTTGTTGCCTAATATATTTCACCCCTTGACAGGTGACACTGTAATGAGATAACCAATGGTATTCACTTTAATGTTGTGGCTGGTCGGTGTATGAAGACACAACAAAACTGTTACAGACTGACACTTATAATTGACATGCGAAAGTAATGTAAAATGAGATCATGAGGTAGGAGTAGAGGATTATGGGTCATAATTCGCCCTGGAGGAGAATAGGAGATCGTGCAGCAATTTAATTGGCATACCCACTGCCTTCTGGCCTCCAGGCCAACCAACACTTCTGAAAACACTACTGTGCTTTGATCCTCTTAAGAAAGACGGAATGTAAAGCAGGGCTAAAAAGGAATTAAATTAAAAATGACTATATAACAAAACAACAGTGTCTGTTCAACTGCTTGTGTCAATATCTAATAGACAATGGCAGAAATGTATACTACTTAATTTACAGTTACAATGTCTCTATATGAAGATGATAACTATAAATGTTAACATGTCACTCCCCACAGTGAACTGTTTAAATGTCATCTGCTGATACAAAGCAGAAGCAATGAACATCAGAAATGCATTTTCAGCTTTTCATGCATGAAATGGGAGCAGAGATGGCTTACTGATGCAAATTCCATGTTTTTAATTCAGTTTTAAACAGCCATTAAAAAAGTATTAAGCATGAAATAAGGTAACAGAGAGTGCCTGCAGCTTGCATACCTTCTCTGCTTTCCTCACGAATACTGGCCATGGCTTTGTTTGACTTGGTATATGAGATTGCCCCATCTTGTTGCTTTTTCCTTGGACTGTCTGAGCCAGACTGAAAGAAGATTGTGAATCAAGTTAAACCCAGGAGCCAAGGTCTGTCTAAAACATCTACACAGAATACATGATGATCACTGCAATTACTGTGACGGATTTCATTTTAACACATTATAGGCCAAATGGATGTTAAAGATCTTTTGAGCAGCTCAGTTGATGAAGGTCCTAGGACTAACCTCTGAGTCCCATGGGGAATCCTCCTCCTCGTCCTCCTTTTCCATACCCAACTCTGACATAAAATCTGAAAGGCAATTATTAAAATATATTAAAATACCACCTGGATTTAACCAAGCAAATAGGTAAGAGCTTTCCATTGAATAATTGCTCCAAGGATGAATATGTTTCAGTTGCAACAAGTTTTTAATCCTAACTGATGCAGTGAGTGGCTTCTCATTTCTTATGAAATTATGAAATGTCAGAAGACACATCTGGTGAATGCATCCAGCAAAAAAGCAAAGAAAACATCTAAGGAGATTGCTGAAACTACTACAATTGGGTTAAGAACTCTCCAACGTATTATTAAAAACTGGAAGGATAGGGGAGAACCATCATCTTTGAGGAAGAAATGTGGTCCAAAAAATGATTGATATCAGCTGTTACAGCTGAGGGCCGCTAGTGGCCTCTGTTTTCTGTTTCGCCCTCTTTTGTGTCCTGTGTGTTCTGGGGTCCTTTATTTTGAAGGTTAGGAGTTTGTCACGTGCCCTTTTGTTCCCACCTGCCCAGTGTTTCCTGTCCAATCATGTTCTGTATATGTAGTGTGTGTCTGCTACCCTTCCTTGTGTATACATTGCCTTATGTTGACCGCTGTCTGTTTTATTTCGGCCCCAGCGCCAGGTTTCATTTGCTTTTCTGAGTGTCTATCACTGTAAATAAACTGGAAATCACAGCATGGACGTCTGTCTGCCAGCCTGGCTTACGCCCTCGACTCTGACATCAGCGAGCACTTAAACCACTTAAACAAATGAAAACAAATCATAGATTTTCACATACACAACGCTGAGGGACCTCAAAAGTTTGGGACCAAACCGCTATGTAGGCTAACCAGAAATAAAGGCTTCAATTTGCTAGGGAACATAAAGATTGTACTCTAAAGCAGTGGTCCCTAACCTTTATTTCGTTACGGACCGGTTTAATATCAGAAACTATGTTCACGGCCCGGCCTTTAAGGATTAGCAGATAAATATACGTATACGTATTTCTACAAATAAATGATAAGCATAAAAATTGGGATATTTTAAAAATATAATAACGGGGTATCTTTAAAATATAATAATAAACCTAAATCCAGTGTGTACTCGCAGCTTTATTAACAGCATTTTCATAACAACGAGACAACAACGTAACATGGGTAACATTCACGGTTTTTTTTCTGTGCAGCCCGGGGATTGGGGACCACTGCTCTAGAGCAATGGAAAAAGGTCATGTTGTCTGAGGAGTCCAGATTTACCCTGTTCCAGAGTGATGGGCGCATAAGAAGTAATGATCATTCCTAGTGTCAACAGTACAAGCCTGTGGAGCCAGTGCTCTGATCTGGGGTTGCTGCACTTGGTCAGGTCTCGGTTCAGCAATGTTATGTGACCAAAGAATGAGGTCAGCTGACTGCCTAAATATACTGAATGACCAGGTTATTGCATCAGTGGATTTCTTTTTCCTAGATGGCACAGGCATATTCAAAGATGACAATGCCAGGATTCATCAGGGACCATGAGGCATCATTTTCACACATGGATTGGCCACCACAGAGTCTAGACCTGAAACCCACTGAGAAACTTTAGAATGTGATGCTAAAATCTTTGCGCAAAAGTCTTTTCCATCATCACTACAAGATCTTGGCAACAAATTTATGAAACTCTGGATGGAAATAAATATTGTCATGTTGCAGAAGCTTATTGAAACATTGCCACAGCAAATGCATGCTATAATCAAAGATAAAGGCAGTCCAATGAAATATTATAGTGTGTGACTATTTTTGGGGCCGGGCGGTGTACATTAAAAGCAAATGTCTTTCCGAATATCATGGAAATTTACATACCGCGCTGCTTATCCTGAGATTCAGGTTTATGAGGATGAGTAACACCTTCTTCATGTTCAGGCTCATCTGAACAATCAGTTTTTGATTTGTCATATTCCTCTTCTACATCATCATCATCTTCATATTCACCTTCAGACAACTGTTTCTCTTGCTGTAAAAATATATTAATATTATACTCAATTATATAATACTATCAATATTATATTAAAATTGTTGAACAGATCAAATTAGATCTAAAAAAAAAAAATATATGAAATTATGAGATTTTTTGGATTATAGTAAAAGGTGATCATGAAGATTAAAGAAGGAATAAAAGAATTATAGAAAAAATTGATCACATGTAAGCCCACTCTTTGACACTACACATTTTCAAAAGCTTTGCGTCTTCTTTATCTTCGCCTACATTAAGTCGCAACAACTGTAGTATTCTAAACCTACCATTCCATAGTCTACAACTACTTTCCCAAGTACCTGCAGTGATGCTTGCTCTAAAATAGTTTGAGGCCTGACAGACTCAACTAGAAGCATCTTTAAATTCTCAGGCTTCTTCTCTTCAGCATCCTCCTCAGAGTGGGAAACCAAATCAACATCATCAATAGCTGTGTGAGGAATTTCATCATAACATGTCATTTGGCTTTCCTTCACAGGGTTTATGCCATCTTCACCCTCTTCACCGTCATCTTTATTATCCAAAGAGCTTGGGTTTGGATTGAGATGTTCCATGTCAAGAAATCGATCAATAACTGTTATCTCTGAGTCTTTGTCATTGTCCTCTGATGGACAATGTATGACCTTTGAAGGCGATGGGCTGTGCAGAAACAGAGCAGAATGCACTGGTGAACCTGTGGACTCTGATGATTCATCTTTAGGCAAGGATTCATCCATTTCCATGCGAGTGTCCATCTGAGCCTCACTTTGGATGTTACCACTTATAACATCATTATCTTCCACCAGGAACTCATCTTGTGAGTCATCGGATTTGACACTCATTTGTGTAACTTTGATAGTCCCACTTGTAAAGTCATACTGCATTTGCTGAATCTCACTGTCAGAATCCTGATTCTGGTCATTCTCTTGGTCACTCACATTTTTATGATGATCTAAATCATCATTTTGGTCATCACATCCAACAATCATTGATACTGGCATATTCTCATCATCATTCTGATGCTGCACTGTCCAGTTTTCTGCTCCAATATTTACCTCTACTGGGGAACTGTGTTTGCTTGTGTCTGATTTCATATTTGATGTTTGACCTTCCACTAATTCTTCTTCTTTTTCTGAGCCAGATCCCCAGGAGTCTTCAGAGCTTTCAGGTTCTACTTTTTGTTTCAGTAGGGTCATTAGTAATTTTGATGGTTTTGGGGCATCAACATTTTCTTCTTGTTCATTATCATTGTCATCACAGGTGTTATCTGTGTCAGTGGTGACATGTTGTTCATCAACTGTTCCACCAGGTTGTTTAGACACAATCTCAGCTCTCTGACTTTGTGAGGATGTAACATTTGGCTCCTCAAACACGGGGGTATCTGTCTCGAAATGTGTGTCATCTTCAGCACCGCTTTTCACAACTTCCAAGAGTTCTTCGTCCTCTTCATCATCCCACTCCTCCTCATCACCATCATCTTCATTGTTACTCTCAGTTCTGCTGTTTCTTGGTGCACTGCCTACACTTGGTAAAGGTGTTCTAAATGCTCCTGTGGGACCCATGTTGTTTTCTGAAAATACTTCATTTTCCTCATCTGAGATCCTTGATTCAACCCTGATGGCGGACACAAGACAGTCATCTTCTACATTTAAAGTCCGTGGAACTGGACTAGCACAAACATCACTAATGATTTCTGAGCTCATCATCTCAGAATTTACTTTCCCTATGTGGTCCAATTCTGCCCCCTTTTCAGCACCACTGTCCTCTAAGACTTGTTCCTCTGTCTCACTGGATTGCTCATTTGTGGTAACAGTTTGCTCAGGCTGTAACTGAGATTCAGTATTTACATCAGGCTTCATCTGAACATCAGGTGTTTCTTCACTGCCCTCTACATCTGCAATTTTTGCCATCTCTGGATCCTCTATACCTTCATCAACATTGTGTGCTATTGCACCATTTGCCTCTTCCTCGTCTTCCTTTTCAAGATCACTGTCTTCATCTTCGTCACCACGGTCGTCATCATCATCATCTTCATCATCATCTTCTTCTTCTTCTTCATCCTCATCTTCTTCTTCTTCTTCTTCATCATCATCATCTTCGCCTTCGTTATCTTCTGCTTCTTCATCCTCATCTTCCTCATCATCACCTTCCTCTGAATCTTCTTCAGGACTTTCACTGCCCTCAGCATCCTGTTTGCTGCTGCAGGGCATCTCTGAAAGTTCTGCCCCATTGCCTATTCCAAAGAAGGTGTTGGAATGGAATGGACAGGAAAAAAGGATAAAAAACAGAACAGTTAGAAGACAGCCTTGTTGGGATAACTACCAGCAAGTTACCTTTTGGGCGCTGTTGAAAGGTGTGGAAGTCATCTGGGGAGGTTTGGAAAAAGAGATTGGTGTGGGTGCTACAGGGTTCTGGGGAGAGGAACTGCTAGCAGGGACAGTCATGGTGAACACCCGGGGTTCTACAGCTTTGCCCTCACTGTTGGGCTCGGACTCACTTCCGCTCCATGATTTGTTTGGATCCTGATACACAACGACTACAGGGCAGGGGTTTCAAGTTAAAGCACAGGCACAAGCTAAAAGGAAACAGTACTGAACAGCTGAATTGATACTTACCCTCCTTTCGTTCTTTTTTGGAGGCACTCATGAGTTTTTTTAAGTTTACTTTCTGAGGTTTCTGTACAAACAGAACAGATATTAAGAACCTTTCACACATTAAATTTTACCCAAAAATTTAATGGCAATCTTTTTGGAAGGGAAGACGAGCTGGAGTTAATATCCTGGTAAATTGACACAAGGTCTAATACCATATACAAGAAATAACCAAGAGAGTTAGTTTGAAAAGAAGCAAATGTGTTGATTTAGTTAGAACTGCATTTAGTACATTAATCTAGAGTAAAAAAAACCCAAAGTACCATTTTAAGGGCGGCATAAGCAAATGATGGAAAGTTGTAACATTAGTCAAAAAATATCCTGCGTTTTATGTGTGAAAAGTGGTGTATACACTATATTGTATACAACCACAGTCCAAATTTAAAAGATTCAGTACACCTTGCCTTGCAGTCTAAGCAAAGCATGCCAGTTTCCAGTTTACATAAATTTCTATAATGCATTACCCCTTTTTTGTGTAGGCTTTAAATGAAGTCATAAAAGCATTGCTAGAAATATTACACAGTAATTGTTTTCAAAAGTATAGCTACAGTCAGTTGTACACAAAATCTATGAATTACTCCTAAAAGTAAAAAGTTCATATTTTCAAAGTTTACTTTAAAGCACACTACAAATGTTTGTACAGAAGTAAGATATATACCATACAAATCTATGCATCAGGAACTACCTTTGGGCTCAAATCTAACTCATCATCTTCATCCGTAGAGGGCCAGGAATCAGCAGGGCCACTTCTTGATGCCCTAAACATTAAAGGTTTTTTGCTCAATTATTTTGTACATAGACACACAAATAAAAGTATCATAATGAATTAGTCAGTCAAAGGTTCTAGGCATTTCTGCACGTTTTCTTACCTGCTAACAGAGTCTGCGTGAGAATTGTCCTCGGTATCTGAAAAAAATGATAGTAGCACTTTAAGACTATTGTTAAAATTCAGGTTTCTAACAAAACTCTAACAAAACTCAATACAAAACCAGCAATGTATAGATGAAAATACAATTTAATTTTCATAATTTCAGATGAGCTCCATCACTACTTATAGTAGTTAATTTTAATACTTCAAACATATATAAAAAACATACAGATTTCCAAAAACACCAAAGGAGCCAGTCTAGAAACCAGACTACCAGAAACCAGAAACCAAACTAGAACAAAGAAAACGCTGCATCTATTTAACATACATTTGACACAGCATAGTTTACCCATTAGCAGTTTTAACCATGAACTGACATTACAGTACAATGACAATTTTACACTAATTTAACTGCTTTGTTGAGAGATCTATGGCACTTCCACACCTTCGATGTTTGCAATACCTTTCCCTGCTTCTTTGGAGCTTCCTTCTGCAGCTATCCATTGACATGAAAATGTAAGCAATGTGCATGGGAGGAAAATAAAAAGATGGGAACAAGAAAATGGAAGCATTAGGAAATGTAGGATGACTCAAGTGTGTTATCATGACATCTGAGGTGATAGTGATTATTAGGAGGGTTATATCAGGTTTGTCCAATAGTGAAACATCAGGGGGTGTGTTATATATACAGTGATTTGCAAAAGTATTGAATAAATCAGGTTTATCTAACCAATAATTTTTCTGGATTAAAAACATTAAAACGTGATGCTTGCATTTAACCATAAGTATTCAACAATTCTGACTACTACTTGGTGTTGGAGTATGTTTCCATCTTCACACTAGGGTTGCAAAACAATGATTTGATATTTGATTATACACATGAAAAAAAAAACAGTGAACAATAAATTAAATCTACTTTAAGGTTGTGTGTAAATGTGAAGAATTGTAACAACAAAAACGGTTGTTTTTTTGCTATTTGTTTTCTTTTACATAATGTTTTTATTAACATCTTATTATGGTGTTATTGAGCATGAATTGCTCTTTATTTTAATGCATTTATTACAGTTTTCCCATTTTCAAACAGTGCCATGAATTCTTGATTGGATAGACCTTTGACTGTTTTAGAACATTTATTATTTGTTGTTCAATAACTCCTATGTTTCTTGGTCCCTGTGCTTGAGCTCACTGCTGGAAGGCATGAGTGTAACAAAAACATGAAGCTGACACTGTCACACTGTACAGCTGAGATGGCGTTTTTGGAGGAATGGGCAATGTTAGATATGTGCCACATAAATCGTATTGAATTTTGGCCAAATAATCTCAAGCTAGTCACAAACCTTTATCCCACATTATAGATGGGTCATTCTTATGGTTGCTGGAAAACTCTATACAAGCTTTAATTTATTTTATTTTTCTTCAGTAGATTCTTTCTAAATCCCCTACACAGAACTCTTTTTAGATGTTGGGGCAGTTGGGTGGCCTAGTGGTTAAGGCATCCGCCCTGCAACCAGAAAGTCCGGGTTCGATCCCCAAGACCGCTAGGCACCGCTGAGG
>JBBPCW010000127.1:10702145-10713073 GCA_037974425.1 Phenacogrammus interruptus
CAGCAGGAACCGGGTTTACCGGGTGCTCGGTACCACCGGTACTTCAGAAAACCTGGTACCGTAACATTTTATTTTTTAGTACCGTACTTGGTACCGAAGTACCGGGTCTTTTGACAACACTAGTTGTTAGAATTATTACCATTTCACAAATACTGAAAATATTAATATTTTCAACAAAAATCAACAATGTTCTTCACTACAAACACAGACATTAGATTTCTAAACATCTGAATAATAAAAACAATATGTTGTGTCTTAAAAATATACATTTTCCCTTCTTTTTAACAGTATAACTAAAAAAAAAGTTTGTCAGCTGTAATTAAACAATAAAAGAAGAAAAAAATGTTTTGCCACCAGTCACTTCAAGTAAAACAGTAAAGTCAAAGACTACTACAGTCAAAGGTTCTGCTTGGAACTACTTAAATAAAAATAACAGAAAACGAGAGGTGCAATTCAAACTCTGTCAAGTAAAGCCGAACGGCATAAAAGGGCTTCTCTCCTTCTCCTTGTGTGTGTGTGAGTACATGGGGTGGTGGTCATCAGAGAATAGTCAAATGTTTCCAGTGAAAATCATATTTTGCAATGTTTTAGCCGAAGTGATTTTGTATTGGAATATTGGTAGTCAAGGAGGCAGAGCTGCCTCAAATGTATGTCAGACTGAGAATAGGGCTCCTCCCTTGATGAGAGCCATGTGAATGACTCTTCAATAGAGGAGAGGGGACAGAGAACAGAAAGAGGAGGGAGAACAGAGATTGCCAAAATAAAAGAGAAAGAAAGAGAGAAATAGCAAGTGAGAGAGCGACCCCGTGTTTTATTCAGCCCAGAGTGGTGGTGGTGGCTTTGTTTGTGTTTTTTCTGAACAAGTATGTTCTTTCTTTGAAATAAAGCTCTGTTGTGCACCTGCAAATGAGCCATTCTTTTCCATATGCATCATTCCATCATTTTTTAATGCAGATTTGCATAGATTATAACACATTTGGAGTGCCAGCTAATATTGCAGATTGTCCTTACCGTTGTTCCTGGTTCCTGACATTAACATCTGCGCCCTCCTTGAGCAAAAGTTCAGACATCTCTGCATGATTTTCCTCCACTGACAGAATTAAGGGAGTGTTGCCTTCCTGTGGACCCCATGAACAAGATATTTAGTTGTTGCTTAAGCTGATTTTGTACGTCAATCAAAGTGTTTATCTACCCAACATCTACAAATCTAGCATCCTGGACCCCTAATATTATTATTATAAAAGCTGGGCAGTTGTTTGAATGGAAGAACGCTTCCCCAGTTCACTAGACTGTTGCTCTGTGGGGTTTTAATTTCATGGAGCCAACAAGCTCCTGGGATCCATTAACAGAAACTTATCCCTCATCATGTATCCGACACCTGTCGCGTTGGAATAAAGCTAGTGGTAATCTGGAGTCCTGGTGAGATCCCTGCTGAGGCGTCACCTTGTTCTGGGCGTTGATGTTCGCCTCGTGTTCCAAAAGCTGCATGGCCACACTGAGGGAAGGGATGCGGGCAGCCAAATGCAGCGCTGTGTTGCCATTGATGTCCACTAAGTTGGGATCTGCTTCATGCTCCAGAAGGAGAGACACGCAGCGATCCTGCTGACACTGCACCGCCTGCCAAGACCCACATATAACCCAACCAACACTTTCAGAGACACTCTACGCAACAGAATGAGATGGTGTTTTATTTGTCTCTTTTCTGGTGCTCAAGCCCAGTAAAAGCTGTGCATTTTGGGAAAGGCTATTAAATAGTTAGCTAATTGGAACAAAGCAAAACAGCTATTTAAAAAATACACAGAAAGGGTTACAAAAAAGTGTTAGAAATCAGGACATTAGATCATACCTTCATTAAGGCGGAACGGTTTTGATTGTCACATAGGTTGAGCTTAACTTTGCTCTCCACCAAAAACTGAACCATCTCTGTGTGTCCATGGACACAGGCAATGTGTAATGCAGTTCTGTAAGATCAATAAGAAAGCAAGACTTAAATGTAGATTTTCTGGACCTCCCTTATATTTTGTGCAACAACAATAATGTAAAATGATTATTATTAACACTGTACAAGCTGAGCCTGGCAAACCTTAGATCAGTTTGTTATGTTAGCTAATTATAGGAGTAACGCTGGTCATACTTACCTGTTCTCTTTATCAAGCTGATTTAAGTCATTCTTTTTTGCAAGTTGCTTGAGTTTAGCCAAATCCCCGTTGAATGCAGCCTTGTGAACTTTTCCTAAGTCCTTCTCCTTCAAGTCATAGCCAACAGAAAGTACACTGCCCGTGTCAGACGCACTGGGTGAGCCTTTCTTTTTCTTGGTGAAGTTAAAGATCTTCTTCATTGTATCGCGAGCTGCAACTGAACAGAGCAAGCCTGCGTCGCCCTTCTCATCAGTATACCTGAGATTTTAGTGCCGACATGGCATCACTGCATCTTCGGCATTTCCTAAAAATAAAACGCACAAAGCGGATTAAGCAATTTGATAGCCCCATAGTTTAGCAGAAAGCTGGACACTTGGCATTTAGGAGCACATTACAAAAGATGTCAATACAATTGGCCGTCTTGTTAATGGTCGATCTAAGTACGTATGAGAGGGGAAAAAACGGTAACAAATGAAACAGACAGTATAAAGCATCACTGAGTCGCGATGGCTAGTATTTTGTATACCAGGCAAATCTGATGACTTATATCACGGACTCCTAGAGTCCTATTTAGATTTCAAACCTTAATCAAGTCCAGAACACACATGCTTGGCATTTATGAGCAGAGCACAGCACAGCTGCCGGTACGAGTGACTTGTTAATGATAGATCTAAGCAGATATGAGGGGGGAACTGTCTGTATTAAATGGTACACAATAGATAAATAAAGCATCAGACTAGCAATGGCTAGTAACGACAACAATCTATATCACACAACTTAACCAAGTCCAGAAGACACAGAGGAGATCCACCCGCTGATTGCTTTACAGTGTTCTCCTTGCTGGTGAAGGTTACCTTTCCTGGGTTAGCCGGCTGGCTAGCCGGCTTACATTAATCCAGCAAGTTAACAAGCTAGTTAGCGAGCTACACAAATGTTAACGCTTTTAGCGAACTGAGGATCAAAACTCACCTCGGTCAACAGGCTTTTCTGATATTCAGAATCACGTGCATACAACCTGAGACTCTAGATATGACAGGTTTGTCCGTTATCTTGCTAACTAGCAGTCAACTCTAGTTAGCGTCTCTCCTTAGCTAAAACACCTCACTCTCCTGGGGAGAGGGTTGAGCCACGCTAAGCTAGCTCGGTAACCAAGGCAACGCAGCAGCTCGAGAGATTCTTAGCTGAAAGCTGTTTCTGTTTTTATAATGCTTACGAGAGACTTCGAGGCGTGCAGTCTTGGAGTTAAAATATAGATTTTTATTACAGTTACTAAAAAAGTCATTAACTCTGAAGCGACGATAAAAATATTAATTTGGTCTCATAGAACCAAATCCAACTGTCTACCAACTGAAAGCCCTGCACAAAGTGTCGATTTTACAGAGCCGCTTGGTGACTTGATTGTCTGACGATGAAGAATAGAGCTTATTCTTTTTAAGATTTAAAGTTTAGCTGATCCGTGGCAAAAGCTCCGTTAAAGCGGAACTAGTTTCTGATGTTTCCACACGGTAAAAAAAAAAAAAAAGTGTCTGAGGGTGGAGCTGGCCGTTGCTTTGGGTCGGTTTGAAATGTGATTGACGTTCAGTCTTCCAATCAGAGTGTCCATCCTTCCATCTGGTCCGCCTATCTTCTGGCGACATCTGATTTTGAGTGGAAAGACTAGTTTTGACGGACATCAGTATTGACCAATGGTGTAGCGCCTTGGCAGTGATTGGTGCACTCACATTTTAAACAATTTAAACCGTTTTGAGCGGGCAGTTTGGAAGAGAGAGAGAGTGCTTTGGTTGGGGTGCTGAATGTTGATCTAAAAAGCAAGAGAAGAGATTGTCGACACAAGGTACGAAAATTATTTTTAGGCTCCTTCAAATGTAACGTTTGGCTTTCTGTTACCTAAGTGGCGGTGGTTGAACTGCTGGTTAGCAGTGTTTACCATGTGTGGCAAATTACCCGTTTAGTAGGCTATACTGCCTAGCTAGCCCAGTGTTCAATTCGAAAAAAAAAACCTAACATTGACTAGGTTAGGGCTGAATATTAAAGTTCAGCTAGTCTGGGGTAACTGTATCTGCAGCTAAAATCGTAGTAAGATCCCACTATTGTGTATTTGTATTGACTAGGCATCTAATAATTTCAAGAACGGTGCTTAATATGATGTGATCAGGCTTTTCTTTTTACCCAAAGAAAAGGCTGATTCCTGTTGCACCTGGATCAAGTCCAGAGTTGCAGCTATTCATACTTGTCGCTCATTCTGAACTGCGGCAAGAAAGGATGTTCTCATCATCTGCTGGCATTGCCCATGCAGTTTACAGTCATTTGAATTTTGTTTAGCACAATGTTCTGTCAACAAATTTCATCAAGCACTGATTATTTAAAAAGTAAGTTGTGAGATGTAAGCAGTCATGAAAAGTGATTTGATGTGAACTGGTTGCTTGTGTACAGCACGAACATAGGTGACCAACTTAATCAACCAAAATGGTTACCTATTTACATATTTTATATTGCATTGCTGTCTGTAGGCCTTAAATGTTGCATGACTTTTTTTAAATCCACCACATTTTATTGTAATGTTGACCCTGTGTTATTCATGACAATAAAATACATATCGATTTAGAAAAAAAATAACCATTGAACTTGTGTGTTTTCAATGCGCAGCAATAAATGAATTTGTAACCATATTTTAGGATAAAAACTATTACAAAAACAATGTAATTGTTACTCAGCATTGCACTTGATTGTCATGTAATACATTGCAGTGAAATGTTTGACATTATTCTCTGACACTCTGATTCTAAAACGTAAGCTTGTTTTTAGGGACACAGCCATGAGTTCCCTGCCGGAGGCCATGCGTTCGCTCACCCAGGTGTTCTCCGTGAAGCTGCAGGACTTTACAGATGAGATTGAAAATGTTCACATGTTGTGGCTGGAGGAGATTCAACAGGAGGCTCAGCGCATGTTCTCCAGGTATGATTTTATATATACAGTGAACTGCCAACATGGTGGAAAAACTAGAGATATACTGATCTGATATTCAGTATTGGTCCGATCCTGACATGAATTACTGAATCGGAAAGTCGGGAAGTAATAATAATTAAAAAAAATGATCCATTAAAAAATACAGAAAATAATTACAGCACGCATAATGTGATTTGCGACGTGCATTTCTATTGTGTTTGAGACATGTCGGCAGTTTGGAGTTACTTCAGACTCAAAGAAGATAAAGTCAAGACTGCTGAATGTATAGGGACACCTTGCCCATGTCCCTATCTAACTGAAGTTTCACGTTTAGAGTGCGAGAGATTTTTCATATTTAGATTTAAGATCTTTTAAAGCAAATCCTCCACGTTGGTGAGGGCATATCACAGCACACAGTCCAGCCCCCTGCTAAGCAACATCCAATTGTAAACATGGGGCATGGCCGATAAGCATATCATGCCATTTGTAAAAGTGAATACATTTAATGTACAGTAATAAATATACAGGGCTTAAGAACAAAATAAAATTCCCACTCCACTACAACCCCATGTAGCATTTCCGACCTGCAACCGTGGACAATTGTATCGTGGTTTCTGGTTTGGTGTCAGAACTGTTACATTCTATATTGTGAACTCTCTATTACTGTTACTGCTGTAGATTATGGGTTAACTTTATGGGTTTGTGTTACAGTGATTTCAGTACAGAACCAGAGCTCATGCCCAAGACTCCATCACAGAAAAGAACAAATCGCAGGAAACGGGTCTCTATGGAGCTCAATGAAAATCGAGGCAAAAGACGGTAAGAATATATTGCTTGTTCAGAAATTGTTAGTTCTGTTAGAGGGTTAACATGATTTTAGCTACTTGAGATATATATATATATATATATATATATATATTAAACATGAACATATCCCCTATCTTTTTTCAGTTTCTCTAAGGGAAAGCGCAGTAACTTGCGTCGTTCCTCTGTCCAAAGCACCCTAAATTCGATCTCTGAGCTGGTAATTGCACATGCTCCCAGTAACAGCCCGGATACTGTCACTGAGGGGCCTGTTCGACGCACCCGGCGAAATAAAGCCGCTGCACCGGTGGCAGACAGTGAGCCTGTCAAACGTAGCGCACGCACCAAAGGAGCTGCCAAAGCAAAGGAGCAAGCACAAGTGATTGAGGAGATGGCTGCAGTTGTTGATCCACCGCAGCCATCTGATGTCCCTGAGAGTGTTCCAGAAGTGAAGGATTCACGCCAATCTTTATCCCCGGTGCAGACACTTGTGTCTCAAGCTATAGTGAAGCTCTCCTCTACAGATGGTCTTTCTGTTGAGAAGCCACTAGAGCCTGTTCCCTCTCCAGGCCGGTCTGCAAATAAAATTACTATCGCAGCTGCTGCATCTCAGACTCCAGACTCCTCGAGGGGCTCAGTCCGATGCTCTCTGGTTCTGCGGCGCTCCCTGGTGGGTCTCAGACACAGCATGACGCAGGAAGCCGTCCGCAGTGCCTCGCGACGCTCCTTCCTTAAGAAAAAGGCCAGACAGGGTAACTCCACATGCAGCAGCTCTGTCAGTGGTGAGTCTGCACTTGTTAAACAGAATGACCACGAGTAATTGTTTTGGTTACATAATATTGATCATGGCGGTATGATGGCAAATAATTTCAATCATTTCGACTGATTAATAATTGTGGTTTACAATGATGGGAGAATCTATACTCCATTTATAAGAGAAGTTACTGTTATTGATAAAGCTAATCAAAATCAGTACAATAGCATTTCAGATAGGGCTGGGCGAGTAATCGAAATCGACATTCAGAACCTATAATCAATCAAATTTTTCCAAGTAGATTATTTAAATTACTTTCCCATGGGAAACACTACCACGTGTGGAGTCACGTGACACCGCTCCGTTATGTTACGTTATTCT
This sequence comes from Phenacogrammus interruptus, assembly GCA_037974425.1. Lineage (NCBI taxonomy): Eukaryota > Metazoa > Chordata > Actinopteri > Characiformes > Alestidae > Phenacogrammus > Phenacogrammus interruptus. Next base: position 10,709,169 of record JBBPCW010000127.1, read on the forward strand.
GCCGACATGTCGAGCATGGAGAGCTTAAACACTGAGACAACTGAGCAACTTGTCAGTGAACTATGAGGGCAAAAAAATAAATAAAATAATAGTTCATTAATCGTAATTGAGTTAAAATGCTTTAATCAAGATTTTGATTTTACGCCAAATTGCTTAGCCCTAATTCCAGAATTTTTCAGCAGAAATATGTTCTTTACACTACAACACATTCCTATTTATTGAAAATGAAGGAATATTCATTGTGATGGATTCATTGCAGATGTCAAATTACATAGTAATATACAACAACTATATGGTAGCTAGTATGGATTTTCTATATACCTTTTCACTTTCCTAGGGGACATTTCCATGGATGTGGAACCAGAAGAGAATGACATGGTAATAGAGGACCGGGTTGAACAGTGAGTAAATTTACTTGCTTTCCTTAAGTTGACTTTGTCTTTACATGTAATGATTCTGCTTTATGTGAGAGCAGTGCTAATTTGTCAGTGATTTAATCCTCTCCCTGCCTTGCAGAATTGTTACTGCAGAAGAGCCAAGAGAACTAGCAACTGAAAGAAGCACTGAAGCACCAACAACTGGGCCTGAAGTAAGATAACCACAGAAGGTTGCTGCAAGTTAAACTGCCTTAATTCTCTTAGGAGAAATAAGTATCTAGGTCTTATGTAACTACTTTAAATGTGCTTTATCAGGAGCCCAAACAACCAGTAGAAGTTGAAGCATTGGTACAAGATGTGGATCAAAAGCAAGCAACCCCCTCTGCTGAAGAAATTTGCCGTTTCACGCGGTCCATGGCTCGGGTGTCAGAAACAGGTACTGATGTGACAAATAAGCAAGAACACCTCAGACACATGGTGGAAATATGGCCGACCCGAACCATGGCCAACTGTTAACCCCTCCATTGTATTTTACCATTCAAACTGTAATATAAATCAGTTTACAATCGAAATCAGTCATATATGGCTTAACCTGTTAAGCTCAAGCAGTAACACCACAAATGTTTTGAAGCTTTCTTTGTCAAAACAAGCTGTTTTCATCTTGTCTGTTTGGTTGTAATGCTGTAGAAATTAACAGTATAGCCCAAGTTGTAATTATATTCCCATTTCTCTGATGCTAGATCACTGCAGCTTTGTGTCCAAATTTAGACTTAAGGATAAGAAATCGTTAAGGCTAGTGTAGGAATGAAATTGCACGAATTTCAGTGTTGTGCCCTTCGCTCTCTCTCCCTAACATAGATGATCGGGTTGAAAAGTCCCAGGAAGATGTACGGTGAGTTCATTTTGTAACTACTATTAGGCTAGTTGTCTTAAATGCGTTAATCTCGAGACCAATGGTTCTCAAGCCAATTCTCAAATTTTTTGTTTTTAACTCTATGCATCGTGTACTTGGGGTGACCAAAAATTTAAACCATTAGTGTGTAATGGTCTGTCTTTCAGAGCTTCTCGCTCAGGCTCCAAGCGTCGTGCAGCAGAGTCACCAGCAGTGGCACTCAGCACACCCAAGAAGAGGTGCTCGCCTCCCAAGAAGTGCATGACCGTAAGACAACCTGACTTCTGTAGAGAACTTACTTGTGTAACCTTTTATAGGAATCCATATACAAAGACTTGTGTCAGATTGGTCCGTGCCGGGGTCTGTGCGTGGTTAAGACTGATAAGATTTACGTACCTCGTACTAGGGCTGGGCAATTAATCAAAGTAAAATCGACATTCAGAACCTATAATCGATCAATTTATCCAGGCCAATTATTTCGATTACTTTCCCTTTAAAACACTACCTCGTGTGGAGTCACGTGACCCCGCTCCGTTATGTTACGTTATTCCGCCGACATGTCAAGCATAGAGAACTTAAACACTGAGCAACTAGTCAGTGATCTATAAATTATTATATTTATTTTATAAATTAAATAATCGTTCATTAATCGTAATCGTGTTAAAATGTTCAATTAATTGAGATTTTGATTTTAGGCCAAATCCCCCAGCCCTACCTCATACGTCTATTCAGGCTTGCGCACCTGCACGTAGTTATGTTTAACAGCTACACATAGCATAGTGGTGGAAAGCTTTACACAACCTTTGTGATAGTCAGACACCATTTTTGATGAGTTAAACAGACGCCTCTATTGAATATTTGTGGATTAAATACACATGGAGTACACATGGATTAAAGTTTTGTGTCACTACGACGGATTTCCGTCAATGGAAGGCACAGAGAAGCTCAATTTTGAGGTTGATGCAGATCAACAAGCTTTGGCAGACAGTTATGTAAGGCTGTCTTTTTCCTTGGTTTAATTACGATTGAATTATTCTTCCTAAACATTATGGTTTTTGCAGATGGCTGTGGAGTAGCCCACAGGCTACAAGTCATCTCCCAATGCTTGTTTAAGATGCCAAACTTCATAGTAAGGACAAAATAATTCCCTAGTATTTAGTGCTGCATCAGTCTCAACGGCTTTTAATGTCCCAAAACAAAAACTGGATCATGAAGATGCATGGATGCGCTTCTGTTAAAGGAAGGTACAAAAATGTATTGATCCTGGAGGAAATACCAGGCCAGCCTGGTAATTTAGGCAGGGTCTGGAATCCTGTTAGCACCCAGGGGGGCTCGGTGCAGGCTGTAACTGACCTGGAAGCACTTTTTTCGAATTCCACACCAGCGTTGAGCCCCCTGTGCTCCAAGTGTGATTTCTCTGTGGTGCACGCACTCAGATGCTTCAAACTCCAAAGTTTGATTGATTTCTAGGAGATATTTCCAACAAACCCTCATTTGTATTTTTAGCCAGTGTAGGTCAGGGGTTATTCCCCAAAAACCGTTCACTTCGCTGCGGTGTCCCAATACGTTTCTCCCGCGACTGGTTTACCTTTGTTTCCTGCAAGGGCAATAAACTGAGTTTAAACTGAGTGTTCTGGGATCATATTTGGGTGCATGTGTAGGGTTTACACTTTGTTTGTTTGTTTGTTTTGTTTTATTTATTTATACACTATACGTAGATGCTCTTGGAACGTAACCCCGGAAAAAGCTGGAGTTAATGTATATGTATTTGTAAATTTTGAGACTTGGCAGTAATTTGGCAGTATTCAATATAGTATCTGTTTGTTATCTAAGCTGTCGTTTTTTTAGGGCATCACGCATAACATGCGCTTCCTGCAGACAGTACAGAAGAACCAGCTGCTGATGATGACTCCTGGCTCCCTGGGCCGCAGCTCCATCATGAAGTCCTTCATTAAACACACTGTAAAAACTGATGTTAAGGTAAGGCTCTGCTAATTTTGCATACAGATTATGCTTGAAGTTGCGTTTTAAAAATATAAAAGATTTTGGATACTAAAATACTATTGTAGATACGAGAGTTTAGACTCAGTCAGTTAAAGCTATTAGTTGAAAATAATCAGCAAGGTCACATGCTTGGTAGAATGTCTTTTTAAATGTTTACTTGCTGGCTTTCCTCATTTGGCTGGGTGCTTTCCCATGCAAGAATTCAGAATTTTGATTGATGGACACATTGATGTTCCCCCACTAAACAGCCTGAATAAGAATTAATGTAGAGTTGAGTTGGTAACCCTGCTCCTCTTTGTTCCCTCAGTTAAACACTGGCTCAGTGGTAAGTGTAATTTTAGTGATTAAGCCACTGCTATGGCGTCACATCAATGCCAAAACTAGAGCGCGCAAAATCGCTTGCCGCAAAAATTTTGCCGGCGTAAATTTGAAAGACGCGCGCAAAATGGCTTGCAGCAAAAAAATCGCTGGTGTAAATTTCAAAGTCGCGCGCGTAAATGTGAAACTCGAGAGCACAAAATTAAGAATCGCGTGTGCGATTGTGATAATGTTGCGCGCGAACTGTATTTTTCCTCTCACGAATGTCTTTTTTCCTCTCGATGGTTAGATTACCGACGAGCGGCTTTTTTGCT
>JBBPCW010000127.1:10721153-10741515 GCA_037974425.1 Phenacogrammus interruptus
AAAGCATTATTTTTTGCTTACTAATTAATAAAAGACTTGGTGAGTATCGGATTTGTATCGGATCGGCAGATATCCAAATTTACAATATCGGTATCGGACATAAAAAAGTGGTATCGGGACATCCCTACTTAACACATTTAAATTATATATGGGACACATGCATTGAATACCAACATCGAATCACAATACTTTCGGTATTATAAAATATAAAGAATCACAGTAACAATGTGTTGTGCAACCTCTACAACCTCTGCAGACTGGACAGTTGCCATTCTGCAAACAATGTCAAGTGTTAGTCTCAAAAATTTTACCTTCTTTAATTCACTCTAGACCCAGACAAATGTTAAACATATTATAATGCAAACATACACTACAGCATTATAATGTAATACAATACTGCAATACAATACTGTATATAAAATAATAAAATGATACAGAATGTCCCAAAATTGGCCTTGTTTTTTTGAAGGCACAGATTTTATACTGACCTTTGATTTATTTATTTTTGCTCACTCTCCTAAGCATCCAAATTTGCTTTTCTAAATCTGACCCTCCCTTGTCTTTACAGATGAATCGTCTTGCGGTGGTGTTCATCTGTCTGGCTTTAGTGGCTTCAGTCATGGCTAAACGAGGAGGAGGTGGTAGCTTTAAAGGGGGGTTCAGTTGGGGCAAAGGAGGCAGCTCAAGTAATAAAGGAACCGGAACCAAAGGGTCGTCATCATCAAGTGGAACGCGCTCACAACCAGCAAATTACCCTCGTCAGCCTCAAGTGCCTAACCAAAATCCCCCACCATACCCTGGGACAGGTGGAGGGTACCCAGGAAGAGGGGGAGTCGGAGGATACCCCAATCAAGGAGGATACCCCAATCCAGGAGGATACCCCAATCAAGGAGGATATCCAGGGCAAGGACGGTATCCAAATCAAGGAGGGTACCCAGGAGCAGGATCACAGCCAGGAGCGGGATCATATCCGGGTGCTGGTTCATATCCAGGAGCGGGATCATACCCTGGAGCTGGTTCATATCCAGGAGCAGGATCACGCCCAGGAGCAGGTTCATACCCAGGAGCAGGTTCATACCCAGGAGCAGGTTCATACCCAGGAGCAGGTTCATACCCAGGACGAAGTGGGGGCTACGGTAACCCTTATCCTCAAGGAGGCTCTTACCCTGGGTACCCAGTGCGTGGAGCATCGCAACCAGGTTCCTATCCTGGTCAATATGGTGGTGTGGCAGGTGCAGGAGGATACCCTGCAGCACCCCAGTACCCATACTGGAACCCCAACAATAAAATTATCAGCCCTCGTTACGGTGGAAACTATGGATATGGTGGTCATGGGTACCCTGGAGCTGGGGGTTCTCCTTTTGCCCAGTCTGTGCATAATATGGGCATGAGGCCTTCTTACCAGTCTAAAGGTTTTGGTAAGCAAGCAGTAATGGCAGCTGGTGTTGGTGCTGTCGCAGGCATGGCATTAGGTTATGGCCTAGGCAGTTTCCCACGCCCACACTTTATGTTTCACAACCCACAGGAAGAATATTACTATAATCACTACATGTACAGACGTTATGGCACTAGGCCTGCTGATGGTAACACAAACCCTAGCTCCCCAGGTGGTAGGCCAGGTGATCCTGGATCAAGCTCCACTGGCTCAGAAGTCAATAATGCTTATGATATCTTCCGGAATCCTCCACCACAGTCGTACGACAACTACATGGACAGCTGCATGAAAAGAACGGACTTGTTGCAAGGGGAACAAGGTAGGAGAAGTAAGAGAGCTGCTGAAGACTTACAGCCAGTGGATCTGTCAGACCATGAAAAAGTCATGGATCAAGCAGATGATCCAGGCCTCTCACTAGCCGAGAAACAAGCAACAGAGGTTCAGGTATCAGATAGTAAAATGCAGAGTGAGGTCACTGGGGAGGAGGCCAAGACCATCAACACTACAGATAGTCCATTACCTACAGCCGCAAAGCTCACTGGTGCTACGGAGCCACCCCGCCAACTTCAAGAGGAGGAGGAAGATGATGATACTGTAAGCATAATGGAAATCGGCTATCCAGCCCTAATTGAGCAGCTGAAAGCGCGACGCTGTATTGAACTTTACATGGCTTATGCAGAGCACCATGCTCAGCGGCAGACCCAAGAGCGCAGCAGTGATGACGTGCCCTACGCAGGGCGGGGAGAGCAGCCCAGGCCCCTCAGCCATGGAGTCATACTAGTGTTGAGCAGCACCATATCTGTCATCATCAGCTCCCTGCTATTGCACTGATTGTAGTAAGATTTCTTTTTTTACAGAACCTGTACTGCACCTTCTTGTTGATACAAGTGAGCTACAGAAAGATTTCCTGTTCTTTGATAGGTAGAGAGATCAGTTGAGAAGTAAAGGCACGAGGGCTTGTTTTGTGGATATTGATTGAGCCTAGTCTTTTAATCTATTTCAGCATTAAACATTTTTGTTTTGTCTAGACTTAATCTGGGTCTGGGAAACCAGCCCTATGTCATCAGAAAATAGTCTTGTCTACTTTTAACTGCTCGGGTTATAAACTAAATTCAGGAATACATACTGCTGTCGTCCTAAAGCTGTTGCAGTTCTAAATGAGATTGGATAAATGCATGGGACTGTGTACAAGCCTTTATACCACAAGTACTATCTTGATATTTGACTAGAATTAAACTTGTAACACTATTGCACTTCTCAGCATGAGACACGCAAGTCCTTGTTAAGCACTACTACTATTGGAAGCTTCAGACTTTAATTCTTTTTATTTATTTATTTTACACTAATTTAAACAGATCACATTACATTTCATGATTACTTACAAAATATTTTTACATTACCGTCTATTATACAATATGAATGTTTTTTTTCCTTCCTTCACCTGAAACACTACCATTAAGTGGTACATCCTTTTTTGTTCTGAATGAAGGTAAAACTTTATCACTGCCATGGCATCAAGGTGATCTTTATGACCCCGCTGCATGAAATTCTATGTAGGCTGCTGCTCTCTCAACCAAAACGTGTTGCATGATGTCTTGATTTCTGCAGACTCCAGTGCACATGGCTTTGGGATGTATGTATATATCAAATGCTTACAAGCAAATGTCTATTAACTCATTGGCAGTGCTAAAAGAGACATACACAACATACAGAAGGTTTTTTCTTGTTTTCTTTGTACTTATTTACTTAGATTTGCTGTGGTAATGATTTCAGCACAGTTAAAGATTGTCTTTTTATTAGAGGTGTCACATGATTTAAAAAAACGTATCTAATTAATTACAAGCTCTGTTATTAATTATTCTAGATGAATCACACACAATTTTAAAATGTAAATGAAATTTGGCAGATGAGTGAATGAATAATCAACATTACAGACTTTCAGCATTTTCTTTATGTAAAAAGCACTGTTCATGTGCGGTAATGATCACAGCTAATATGCTGAGGGGGAAATCTTGCTTCAACAAGAACAATGATAGAATTAAGTCCATCTATAAGGTGCAGTTTAGGACAATGTACATAATATTATGGATGTCAGAAGCATTTTAATGTGGGGGTGTGCTGCACTCGGTGTCTTACATGTTTCACTCATATGTCACCCCCTAATATAGTGTTCTGATGAATTATTCTACCCTGTTAAAAAATGCTCCCTTTTAGTTAATACAGTTAATACAGTTTATAGACAGTTTATAACACTGATAATGATGAGAAATAGACAGATTATATGCATAATCAGAGAAAAATGTATTTTATATAAAAGAGAAGAGGCTAGATAGAGGTGCATCGAGCCAGTTTATACAATGTTTTTAACACAGAAAAATACTACCATGAAACAGGACACAGGCTACTTCAGCATGTGGTGATTAAGGACAGTGCTGATGTTTCCCAGCTTCAGATAGCATTCTGCAAACTGCAGAACAAAGGCATTTTAGAATCAGAATCAGAAAAACCTCATTGATCCAAGAGGAAATTGTTTATGAAATGACTGCAAAAACACAGACCCCAGAGAAGCGACATACACTCATATGCCCTTGAACTGTCCACTGAAGAATTATCTACCCTTTTGTCCCGCACTCGGGGTCGGGGGCCTATCTCAGCTGCTATGGGCAAAGGCGGGGTACACCCTGGACAGTCGCCAGCACGTCGCAGGGCCACATACAGAGACAGACAACCATTCATGCTACAATTTAAAAAGCTATTAAGACATTAATCACCGCAAACCAGTGACCCCATGCAAGGTAGCTCAGATAAACCAGTTGCTATAACGCTAGGTAGCACAGAATTATAAGCATGGCACTGAATCCCAAGACTGTGGAACTGCAAATGCGCAGAAGGGCATGGTCGATGGGTAGCATGTTTCAACAGAACACCGGACAGAGTTAAAGTCATGTGGTGTAATCAGCGTTAATTTTTTTTCATGTTATTTTTTTCTGTGATTAATTAATTTGACACTCCTACTTTTTATTTATACATATTTTAGTGTGTGGATTGATATTTTGAGGACATTTCTGTTTAGCGTCGTCAAATAAATATCTCTCTGATGACACAATGACACTGGACTCTGTTAACCTACAATGTTGGCTTTTAAAAAATTTAGCTCAGTAGACTGTTACTGCTTTCTGTCAGCTGTATACGCTGTCCTGCCCTGTACTAATGTATTGTTTCCTCTTGTGTTTTAAAGTTCTTGCACTTTCTTTTGCACTCACTGTAGTCTTGTGTTGTTTTTGTGTCACAAAATAATCCTGGATGAATGTTGTCTAATTATACATCATAACAGGCAATGTAGTGAAATAAAAAGAAGAACACAACCTCTTTGATTTGCCCTGCACTGAACATGTTAGGCAAATGTAACATTTCAGTGAGATACACAAAAATATTTTAAAGAAATGCTCTGTTTTCTAATAACATTTGTTTTTCAGCCCTGTATTTACCAATATGACAAGCCTTTTCTCACAATGCTGAATGAAGTAGAACAAATAAAGGAATCTGACCTAATTGCTCTCACCAAATTCCTTCCAAACTGGGATCAGTTGCACAGTTCTACACACCACCACCTCCTTCCAGTATTAATGAACACAAAGCTACGTTTCTTATTCAAGAATATGTGTCTATAGCACATTAACTAACATATCAAGTTAATGAGTGCTTATTATGTTTTGTTTTACTGTAAAGTTCGATTTTTACAGGTAAGCAACGATGGTTGATCTGCCAAGTTAACTTTGGTAGCCCACGGCTATTGTTGCTATGTTGCTATTCTTTTTGAATCACATTTGCATTTATATAGATTTGAAAATGACAATATCTAAAAAGCATTTAAACCCTGTATATTATACATGAAGTTTTGATAAAGATAAGTTTAGGTAAACTCTGTTCTAGTGTATCAAACTGGTAGCCCGTCGTATGGCTCAGTACTTGTGAAGTAGCTCTGTTTCAAAAAGGTTGGTGACCCCTGATTTAGGTTATGATAGGCATCAGTAGTCCAGGGTATTCTCAATAAACAGCTTTCATGATAAATGTGTAACTGAATTCACAGGGATGTAGAAATGGCTCTAGTATAGTGTTGCCTAAGAAAACCCTGACAAATAAGATAACAATGGCTAACATGGCCAGGACCTAGTTATAGTTATACTTGTACAGGACATTCACAGCTCTGAGGTAAATTGAACACAGCATGTATGCGCAAAATGACTAAGGTTGAGCCTCATATTTAAAGGAATAGTTCATTTTTAACCAATGAGCAAATATCTGTTTAGATTCTAGGTTTGTGCTAATGCTAAAAACCAAACACTAGAAGTTAATGGTTGCCCAAAAAACATAAATATTTTCTGTAAAAATACTTTACATAAACTTTTCACAACCTGCTCAAAATGTCAGTATGTTGTGCTTGTGTACAATGCAGTCATAAATCGGAGGAATGTGTCCTAAATAAAATTGATAATACAGAGTAAGCAATCTGAAACCACAGAATGTCTCCAGATCCTTCAGGCTCTTTGGTTCATTTTTTTTGGACTTTCATCTTCATCTTACCCACAGATTATCAATTGTTGTTCAGGACAGCAGACTGATCATTGAACCCTTTTTGTGTGAAAATGTACATGTTCTGGATCATTGTCTTACTGGTATGTTTAACTAGAGCCCAGTTTTAGCTTCTTGACCAGCCAGATCTTCATTTTGAATATTCATGACACCATGGTCAAGTATTCATAGTGGCCATGACACCATGTATTCTAACATTTCCATGGCCATTAAAGGAACCAAAACATCACAGATCCATTTTACGTAACAGTGGGAATGAGGTATTCTGTACAGCCGTTCCTTTTATGCTAAACCCACATTTAGAGTGTCCAAAAATCTCTATTTTTAGTTCTGTTGCCATACTTTGTTGGTCTGAAAGTAGTGTCTAATTACAAAATGCTACTATCTTCTACAAATCTCCAGTCATAATCCTGGGAGTATGTTTTGCCCCTGTTCTGTTCATTGTGTGGGGATAAAACAAACACATCTTTTTCCAGGCACATGCAGTACAGCTCCAGTTGTTTCTTAACTGTTGAAATGCAACGATTTTATAGTCATTGCTCCTCTTACTAGCGCTTTATCTAATTTCCTCCCTGCTGATCAATGACAAAGGAAATTTGGCCTCTATGTGAGTTCATAAACTATGAAACATGAAGCCATCTACGATCACTAAAGAGTTCCTAAGCACTCTGGTGAACTTAAAGTGAAATATAAATGGGATTGTGCTCACATTTTGTCCATAACTTTTTAATGGGTACAATATAGACATTGACACCCTAATACCCTTATATTCTGGAGATCATGGAAACCTCTACCTTTCTAATACTTGAATGAATCAAACTGGCTGTACAAATAAAAACCGTTTTAATGTGACAGCTCTTTCCTATTTTGTAGTCTTCATGGTTTGTCCATCACATTACACATGCTGCAGTAATCTGTATTAATTGTGACAAAATGTATTAATAACAGTTTTGTTTTCTTGGATCACTGTTCCATGTAAACAGAGTCCAATCAAAATCATGCAGGTGTTTGTTTGTTTTGAAACTGTGTGTTACTCCTGAGCCTTATCATATGTTTTGTCCTTTGTTTTGTTGTTCAGTTTTGAGTTCACCTGATCCACTTAAACTGACTCAGGTGGACGTAGATCCACACACAAAGTGGCTGTTTGACTCTAATGATCTCTGATCAGCTTGCCTAATTGTTCCCTGGGTATGGAATTAACGGCCCCTGGAGGCATCTTAGCTGCAAGACAACTGTCCTCAAACATCTTATTTTACTGGTCAAAATATACACAAAAGCATGATGCCTGTCACAACCACTCTGCTGTTGTGGAAAACGCTAACACCTGGGAGAGTGATGCCCTTCGTGCAGAGTATCCAGGGAGGAAAAGCATTACACGGATGAGGATCATTACTGTGCTTAAGCAAGCGGAGATAAAATAAAGTGAGTTTGGAGCACAACTTAGCCCTGTCCCCAGTTCACCAGTGAGATAATTAGCCCCCCGGCCTCAGCGGCACATGATACAACATGCCTCAGAGATGCTGATAGTTATGAGGGAGCTAACACACACACACACACACACACACACACACACACACACACACACACACACACACACACACACACATCACACACACACACACACACACACACACACACACACACAGACTCACTCTAGACATTTAGTCTCAAAGAGGATTTTAAAAATTAGTTTGATGAGAGGTTTGATGTGAAATATTCATTCCAAATCCCTTACCAAGTCAGAGTTGCTCACATTGGTTGTGACAAGAAGAACCAAGCGCCTGATAGGCGCCTGACCAGATGCCACTGAAAGCTTTTTCTTAAAAAGTCATTAAATTGAATGGTTAGGATCATCCTGCCTAAGGCCTGGCAAATATTTTTCATATCTTCTTCTATTTTATTTTCATCAGAAGTAGATACAAACAATCAGAAGACGTGTAGGTTCACTTGTAATTTTGGACAGGAAATTACATGGTCATAATTGTGTTGTAGACATCTTGACCCAATTTCCTATCAATCAATCAATCAATCAATCAAACCTTTATTTGATTTATTTGATTTTAAACCTTTATTACACGCTCAAATTCTAAATGAAGGACATATAATATAACGCACACGCAAATTGCATAAAAAGGTACCAGAAATAAAATAATAATACAAAAAAATAATTTGAAAAAAGATAATAATAACATTTTGAAAAAGTACCAGTGTTTACACACCTGTGTGTGGACCTGAACCACAAATTGAATGAACCCAAAATAATTTTTTGGAAGATAAATTTTACATAATATTTCTTAGCACTTAGTCTTTACTCTTGCAGCCACCAACATCTTATGTACACTTACTAGGTTTCTTCAGTATTATTCTTATGGCATCAGAATAAGCTACTTGAATCTGTATTTTCTATTTTTGGTCATTTGACCACGAGTGGTGGACGACATGCTCTGAACAGAGACTTCTGTACATGCACTAAACTTCCATAAGTGAATATTAGCTTGTGCTAGCATAATGAGGCTTTGCCTATAGATATCATCAGCTATCATTTGACCTGGCACAAAATATTTTACAATACTACAGACCCAAAGATTATAGAGGTCAACAAATAAACATTTTTTGTAATCATCAGAAACCACAACACATTTTTCTAAACCAGGTTTTTATGCTGATTTCAGATCTGCTTTCTGGGGTTTTTTTTCATTCATACTAACTTTTTAAATAAGCAACGTTAGATTTACAATAGACTTGCATGCAGTTTTTCATTGAACCACAGGCATCAATAAAGTAACTGTTTCAATATTTTCAGTGCTGATAGGGACACACTGTGGCATAGATATAATGATCAGCGTCTGTCAGCTACCACTGTTTCTTCAAAAATGCTTAGCATATGATTATTATATGCTAATTATACCATGCAATATATAACTAGATTTATCACAAAAACTGTGTGCGGGAAAAACTAAACACAGATTTGATATCAGTATGAAAAATACTACAAAACCTTCATAAACTTATCTCTGATGATTTTGACCTGTTGACCTGTGTTATTATTAGACCATTAAAATCAGAAAATCTTTGGTGTTTTTTGGTTCTACAGATCATGAATCCAATGTTACCTGCATTATATTTGGTATCATGTTCCACATCAAACACAGCTGCTGGAGGCCAGAGACCACAAGGTCTTCAACATAAACAATACGGTTCACTAAAGTATTATGAATCATGCACCCGGCATTACAGGCTTTCAATTGCCGAGATCTTTCCTAGATTAAAAAGACTAGGAAATAAAATTGCCCCTTGTCTGACACCACTGCTACACATGATTGTTGACACCAAATGTTAACTGCACCACCCCTATATCTATAATTCCACATCAAATCACTGAGTGACTTACCTGAAAGGCCAGTATCTGTAACTTATAAGCAATTTCCTCTGCAAACAATAAAGTCATTTGATTCTGATTCTAATATTTATTTATTTATTTATCTTAGCATTGTGTGTGTTTGGAATTGTGTTTGTTTGTGTGCGTTCTTTTTCCTTTTATTTATTGCTCAGAACATGTCAGTTCACAGTTGAGAAACTGAAGCCTGAAAAAATGCTTGTTTTTTTTAGCCTTTTTCAAAAAGAAAGCCCCTACACTGATCTGCACATTGTATAAAGTACAATGTATCACACTACATTATTATTTATATGTATTGATCTCACTATAACATGTATTATATTTTAAAATATCCAAGACAGGTCCAGTGAGAGGGAATTTGAATGACCTGAATTATGTTCCTTTTTTAGGCCACTGCTCCAGATTTCTGTGTCACTGTTAATTTTGCTGTGCTGCACTCTTTAGTGACACAGTAATGTTTCTTTTTTATTTCTAAGTCATGGCACGCTTGCAGTTTGGACTTTATTTTAGTCATATTTTTTTCATCAGAAACACAGATACTATTCAGTTGTCTCTTATAGCAGAGGCACATGAATTCTAGCACCACAGATCATGAGACACATTTGGGTGTGTTGCTTTTAAACTGTGAATTAGTCATTTGTAAAGACAAACAAATTTTTATATTTATATTTTTAGAATCTTTTTTTGGTTGAAACGAGGGTCATATAGCTCTTACTCTTTGTCACTGTGTTTCTCAAAAAAGCATCTTTTGCTTTTTTGCTTCATTTTATTTATTAATTTACTCAAACAAACAAATATATATTTGCATTAACTTAAGTCAGCTGTGCCCCACAGTTAAATTTACTCAGAGACTAGAATAAGCACACAGACTTTATGACTAACAAAATTCATGAAACAAATTTGAAACATTTCAGTGTATTTTATTTACATTTCTTCAAAACAGAATTTTCTTTTCATCCCAATAAAAACTTCATTCATTCTTTGTCACTGTTTTACATAAACAGTCACTTAAAGACATCACAACTGTAGACATAGTCAAACAATCCCATTTAGTTTGTATATTGCATAATCCAGATTTGCACACGAGGAATGGCTCTCATGGTGTCCCAGGATTAGTGTTGGTTCAGCATCTTTGTTTTATCAGTCTGTTCCAGTATGACAGGATGACTGAAATGGTGCTGTCAATAGTGCTGAAGATATTCTCATTATATTACATCACACTACATTACATTACATTCATTTTGCAGACACTTTTATCCAAAGTGACTTACAAGCTGAGAAACCCAGATAGTAATAAGTATATCACATTTGTATTCACTCCGGTTTGATGTGCTGTCTTGTCTCCTAAGGCAGGTTTAAGCCTTGTGCACGATGAACACGGCTTGACTGCTGGGTGCGATGGATCTTTCTCCACTTGCTGGAGTAACTCTGCAGAGAAGAGAAAGCCGTACAGTGGATTAAGTGAACCTGATTTTTTATGTAAACTGTTTGTGAGTGTAGTAATGAGCATGTAACACCCCTCAAAGCCTCAGTGCTCCAAAAACACAGTTCTAGGCCAAGTTCAAGCCTGTGAGCTTTAAATTTACATGACTCAAGTGGGTTACAAGGTAAACCCAGCATCAATCTTTGACATTAACGCAGAAACATACTTAAAGAGAGCAACTGTGTGTATTTTATTCATGCACACTTTATAGATAGAGATAGAAACCACAGAAAATATTAGTAATGTAATGAGAATGTCTAAATCTCACATCTTACAATCTCACAATTTCCCATATATTTATATAGAATATTGCGTAAGATAAACATGGGACAGACATATATATACACAGAGAGAAAGAGAGAGAGAGAGAGAGAAATGTAATTCTCTTCTGAATAACTCTTGTTATCGACCAGACCTCAGATTAGATTAAACAATAAAGTGCCAAAAGTTCGTTGGAGTGATGCCACAGAACAAAACCCTTTTTTTCAGTTGAGGTTTCCCAGTAGTGCTTTTGGCTTATTTTAATGCTCCAAACATGCTTGATCAAACCATTTAGCTCAGTAAAATTTGAGGTAATGACTATAAAGAGCCTCTACAGCAATCATGTTTCTGAACCGATGAAGCTCCTCCAAACATTTAATGATGTATGTTAGTGTCTGTTTAGGGTTCTATATCAGTGGTTTACACTTTTTAGGGGAAAGAGAGGGAGAAAGAGAGAGAGAGAGAGAGAGAGAGAGAGAGAGAGAGAGAGAGAGAGAGAGGCAGAGTGAAAAAGAAAGAGAAGAGAGAGGTAGATGTCTTGTTTATTTGTTTATGTTTTTGTTTGTTGTTTTTGTTTTTTTACCCTGTATGTTTGCAGGGTACTCTCCAGACTCTGGCGAGCAGTGTCTGCCGCAGGGCCGTGCAGCCCCGGATGTAGAGCAGGGGGGTGAGGGCCGCGTTGAGCCGCGGCAGTAAGCGCAGCGGGTCGGTGCCCTCGTTGCGGAACGAGTAGCACGCGGCGCCCGTGAAGTTACACACGATAATGTGAAGGAAGATGGGCAGCCATGCGGCGAGGAAGCACACGGCCACCAGCACGATGAGGTAGACAGAGGCGCGCTTGCTCTCGCGCTCGGCACTGGGCGGCTCGCGCTCCACCTGGAAGCGCGCAATCAGGAAGAGGCGCACGTTCAGGCCGATCATGATGCCCACGGTGAAGAGGTTACTGACGAACGTGCCGATGCTCGTCACGGTCTTGGCGACGCCCATCGTAACAAGGTTGTTGACGGCCACGATGGCGAAGGCGTACAGCCAGTAGGCCGCTATAACGGCCAGCGTACGGCCGCGCGTCATGCGGCGCGTGTAGCTGAACGGTGCCGCCACCGCGTGGTACCGGTCCGCCTGCGCCGCCAGGATGGCCATGTAGGACAGACCCAGGAAGGTGGGTGCGATGTAGAAGGTGCGCGTGGGCGAGTCGTAACTGTCCCGCACGTCCAGGGCGCCGCAGTAGTAGTAGGACACGCCTGAGCACACGTCGCTCAGACACGTGCTCAGCATGTACATGCAGCGGTTCTCCGTGCGCAGCGATCGGCTCAGCAGGATGGAGGCGAACACAGACGCGTTCAGGAACACGATGGCCGTGGCCAGCAGTACAGTGAACAGGAAGAACAGCACGTTCTCCAGGTTCGTCAGGGGCACCACGGGCCCCAGGCCCGCGCTCCGGACCGGGGTTGAGTTAGTCAGCTTGGCGGGAAGCGTACAAAAGCCATGAGGGCAAAGTTGAAGGGGAGGGGAAAGGGTTAGAGGGGCAGCAGCACGGGGTGACTCTTTTAAAACGACGTGAAAGGTCTCCCCAGACTGTCCAAGACCCTCGTGTCTAGCTGGCATAACATCCTACACGAGGGATCACATATCAAAACTTCTTGTTTTCATGACAGGACAGGCCTGGTATTTTTAGCCCAGCTCCTCATGAGACTCTTCTAACTCACACTCTGTTATTTCAGTTCAGCATGTAAAATATGGACTTAAGATGCTCATTAACCAGGAACAGTTCTCTTAAATAAGAATTAATACAGTACTGTGGAAAAGTCTTGGGCACCTGCAAAAATAACATTCTACACTAAATCATGATTTTAAATATCAATGTGTCCCTTAAATTTGATGTCGGAATTAGAGCTGATATATCTATCAGTAACTAAATATCTAATAATTACAAATGGTTAGACATCAATTGTCAAACATGTCATTGGTAGAATGCCAAACATCAAACACATTTGAAATCTTTTGGAATGTTTAGCATATTTGGGGCTGAATAACATTTTAAAACTCCAGTGAAATGAATTGTAGGTGAAGAAATGGTAATAAAATGCCTGTAATGCTGGGAAACTCCATAAAAATTGTCAATCTGCTCACAGGCTCAAATAACATTCCATCACAAATAACAGTTCCAATATCCATCACAAATAACAGTTAAAGAGATTATTTTAATGCACAATTTTTACAGGTGTATGCTGTGTCTGAAGGGGAGAAAAATGCTGCAGTATTTTAGCTGTTAAAAATACAGTCTCACATCTCAGTCTCACATCTCAATCTTACTTTGTGCCTCCTGTTCTATCAGACAGAGACTACCCACCCAGTTTCAGTCAATATTCACATTTTTCTTTAATTCTCTAAAACCGTAAGTCTATAATGTCTTGCACAGAATGAAAAAAATGAAGATGATTCGTTGATCTTCACGTTAATGTTAATATAATTTGGATTGTCATATTTTCTAATGAATTACTGAAAAGTAACAACCTAGTAATAAAGAGTAAGATATGCTACTAAGATACCCTATTTAGATCTGAACATTTATGCCACATCATGGTTTGCCTATGGATATGCCCATATCAAGAAAAAAACTTACTTTTGTTGACATTAAACTTTGAAACCAATACGTGAATTGTTTTGAAATCTAAGCCTCAAAAACAGTCAATTTTGAATGAGCAGTTTTTATGCTGACATGAAAATTTAGCTGTAAGGAGTTTATGGAAATGGTCGTGTTTTGTACATAAAGCCTTACAATGGTCAAAAGTTGACTGTAAAACAAGAAACATGTAGGATATCTGCCCTTGAAGACATAGAGTATATGGCACATAATGTATTTACAGGTCTACCTAGCCTCAGTCAATTTTAAAATCAGTTTTTAAGATGACACAATAATTTACCCACATAAACCAGCTCAAATTTTCAGCTCAAAGCAGTCTAGTCCTATCCAGTCACATTCACATTAGGCAGCTGGTAGCCTAGTGGTTAGGGCAATCGCCCTGCGACCAGAAAGTCCAGATTCGATTCCCAAGGCCACTAGGCACAGCTGAGGTAACTGATCAAGGTACCGTCCCCACACACTGCTCCCCGGGCACCATGTTCATGGCTGCCCCCTACTTCACTTGGTGAATGGGTTAAATGCAGAGGTTGAATTTCGTGCTGTTCACACTGTGTGCTGTGTTCACGTATGACCGAATGATCACTTTCACTTCACTTCACTAAAGCTGTAAGAATTATTTGGAACTTGTTATGTTAAAATGGATCTCACAGCTGTTAAAAATTGACCTTGGGGGAAAACATAACACAAGGCAAATGTAAGGTATCTGCCCTGTAAAACATATATGATTAAAAGCCTTAGTAGGCCTCATACTCCAGTATATCATTCACAGAAAGGGAGGGCCACAGATAACAGCAGTCCTGGTGCTCTGTCAGACCTTGCACATCTGCATTTACACAGAGCCACTGTAACTCTGTTGTGTTTATTATTACATTAAGTTTAAACTTATGTTCTATATTACTATTACAACTCTAGAGCAAGGTCAGACTGGAAAATCAACAATCCAGTGTCAACTGACACATGAGGCAGCTTAAATCAGAATATATCATTTGTTATTATTTTGTATTTTTTTAAAAAAGGGTCAACAAATACTTCTTCTATTACTACTGAACAATTTCCTCCGGGATAAATAAAGTTCTCTGATTCTGATACTACTACTACTACTAATAAACAAGAAACGATTGCTGTTTTTAATATAATTGTTGTTAATAATTTAAAAAAAACAAACACTGTTGTTATTAATACATTTGGTATTGTTAATTAAAAAACAGCTAAGCGTGTATATTATCTTGTTATAGAATTGTCATATCTGATAGGTATTACTATTAGTATCATCTATAAGAATAAGAATTGGAGCCTATTGTCTTGCTGTAAATTAGCGACTTGACAAAATGTTTGGCTTCTAAAAAAGTCTTGTTGTGTGTTGTTCCCGAGGGGCTCCTCTTCTCTCTCCGGGTCTCTGGTTCTAGCCCAACGAGATGTAATTATTAGAGCCGGGGGTCTCCGCCGCCTATATAAGCGGAGCCCCGCAGTAGGCCCCTTAGCGCGCAGCCCTGAGAAAATGCCCGGCCTGAACTCCACTGTCCCCTTGTCGGTTGACTTCTCGGGTCCGGGGGACTACTTCATCTTCCTGTACCACGTCGTGTTCGCCACGTGCTCGGCTCCGCTGGCGTGCTCGGTTGCGCTCGGGATCGTGAGCACGAAGGCCCTGCGCGAGCAGAACCGCTTCATCTTCATGTTGAACACGAGCCTAAGTGACACGCTGACTGGTCTGTCCGTCTACTACCTGGGCCTCTTCGACGTGCAGGAAGGCTACCCCTCGCGCAACGGCACCTTCTACATCCTGCCCTCCTTCATGGGCGTGAACGTCATGACGTTCCTGTTCGCCCAGTTCGACCGCTACCTGGCCGTGTGCCACCCGTTCTTCTACAAGCGCTATATCTCGCGCGCCTTCGTCGTCGCCTGCTGCCTCTTCTGCTGGCTCTACACGTACATGATCCTCACAGTCCAGAACGTGCTGCCTGTGGCGCAGGCCGTCAAGATAAGTGCCTTTGGGATCATGACCCTGCAGATCATCGTGGTGGTCCAGGTGCTCATGACCATCAAACTCTACGCCATCGCCCGGCACCAGCTGGCGCGCGAGGCGCCCAGCCACGAGCGCGAGAGCAAGAAGGAGTCTCTGCGCATCATTGTCTTCGTGGTCATTTGCTTCCTCTCGCTCTGGTGCCCCTCATTCGTCAACCTGATGGTCCGCTATCTGAGCAGCGGCGGGCTGCGCTTCAGGAACGAGGCCACCAACCCCTTCGCCATCATGGCGCGCTTCAACGCGCTCAGCACGCCCGCGCTCTACCTGTGGGGCAGCCCGGCCCTGCGGCGCGCCGTGAGGCACCGGGTCTGCAGAAGGCTCTGCGACAGGGTCTGCGGGACCACCACAGACAGGTCCGTGACATAAGAACCGTGCAGTGTCCAGCCTGCACTAGTGACTCAAGGCCTCGTTGGTTTTGGGGGAAAACTCCCCTGAAACAGTGTTTCTCAGCTGCAGACATAAGTGGTAATAATACACACTGATGTTCTTTTTGTGTACTGAACCCCTACACTACACACAAACACACAAAAGGAAAAATGCACACCACTTTTACTTAAAATAATATTTCCATTATTTCCGGTTTTATTTTATTTTATTTCCATGCAAGACCTTGTCTGCGGGAGGGTCTGTGGGACCACCACGGACAGGTCCGTGTACTGACGACCGTTAAATCTGTGAGCAGCGATCACCAATCAGAGAAAACGTTCTCGTACTGAATCACAAAGGGCATTCTCTAATAAGGCCCACACTTGAGAATACTGAGAATGAGGCTTTAAACATTAAAGATAATAATATAAACGCAGCTTAAGTTAAAGAAAGAAGCTACTTTCCGTGAAACCAGCAACATGGTAAAAAAAAAAGCTCTCCAGCTCCTTTGGTCCATAAAATCCAAATGTATGCATTGTTGGTTATTCCGCTGGGGGAGTAGTTCTGTTTTTAAAAATAATTCACTGGTAAAATGCTGCCTGCCTCTGTACTTTCAAAGCAAATGTAAACTGGAGTCTGGATGAGTTCTTATTTTCTTTTTTTAAAAAACCGTTCCATGTGTTACTCGTTTACCTGTGTTTACAGACGCGTATGGTCTCTCTACATATTTTTCTGTTTTTATTTTCTATCTTTTTTTCATTATTTTCTCACCTGTGCTGGAACACGATGTCACGTGATTTCGTGCAGCGTTTACTTGTGTCTGCAGACGCGCTAAATAATATCCAGCTTGTATTTTCTGACTTTCTTTTTCTGTTTCCTCACACGTGTTTGCACATGTGATCGCTCTAGATTTTTTTCAATTTATATTTATCAATTTATATATTCCCACACATATGCCCACACGCTGAAACACCCACGTGTTTATGTGCTTACAGGCGCGCGTGACTTTTCTGTGGTCTCCACAGTTTTCTCACAGTTTCTCTGCTCTAACACGTCTCAGTAATGGTAGAGCTATTTATCAACATGGCCTCGAGCCCAGTGGTGTGAGACACTGTAATATGTGATATCTGATTCAAACCTGTCCACTACTTCCACGTGAATAAGAAACATCACACTAAAACGTCGTATATAATCTGCTCTGTTCGTGTGTAGGGGAGAGTGGTGCCAGTTTTGACTTAAAAGTGATTTCAAAGCGAGGCCATGACAGTAATGCTTCCAACTAAAATATGTACATATATTTCAGGATGTGGTGTATCCAGTAGTTTTAAGCTAACATAATGCTAGCTGTAAATGCAAAAAATATTTTCAACTTCTCATAGAAATTTTACTTTGAAAGGCAGTCTTTTTATTTTTAAATGTGAGGCTCTTTTTTGCAGGACGAGTAAAATGACTGACTCTCCAAAAATGAATGGTCACATGACCAATTTCTTCTATGATTCCCTAGAAACAGGGCGTGGCACAACTTCCCTCCTGGAACAAATCATCCCACTTTCCCCTATATGTGCACAATGGAATAGTGCTGACCATATTTCATTCTCTCTCGCTCATTCTCTTTTAAAGACAGGACAGTAAAGGGAAATCAAAGTCAGAGTGGGATCCTTTGTTGACTTTGTTTTGCTAGAGCAGGAAACACTAAACTGTATGTGTGTGTTTATCTCTTTGTGAGAACCAAATGTTCTCATAATGACAAATCTACAGAAGTTGGAACACGTTGCTGATGTTTACCTCACTAATGTGACTTTTTGGTAGAAGCTAAAGGAGCAGAAATGTTGTCTTTTGGTTACTGACTTTAAGGTTAGGGTCTGTTTTAAGTGTGTTATTACTGAGAGACAGTATTATGTAAATGAACACTGCACAAGGACAACAGGACAGGAGTTGGGAAACACTGCTCTGTATTATTTATGGTCCGATTCATACAGAAAGCATTATATGTGTGTTTGGCCGCTGTTTGAATACTGGAGTGTATATTGTATTGTCATTAATAGGGTTGCTTCTTCTGTTTCAGAGTGCTTTCCTGCCAGGTGAAACCATAGAAGGGAACAGTTTTAAGCATCACACAAAGCTCCAAGGAGACATGAGGCTTCGGAAGTGGTGCACATTCTCAGTGAGAATCCTGAAAAGCACATTTCTATCCATCTAATCGGCCTAAAAAAGCCTGGGACATAAATCTCACTGTTCATGTTCGGAGTGACCGTCTACATATAGGCTGTTATGAACAATGTGTCCACTATCCTGTGGCACCCTGTAAACTAAAAAAAACCTTTTGATCTCGAAACACGTTCTCTTACACTTAAGACAGCCGTCAAATGATGCATTATTATGTTTATCCCAGGATATGTTCAAGTAAAGGTGGGCTTTATAAATATATAGCCAGCAATGACCTGAAAATGTTTATAATAAATTATTATAAACAATGTATGTATAATTTGTTGAAAAAGCCATTGAATGGATTGAATGAAATATATAAAATATTACAAAGTAAAGATTTTTAATCTATAAAGTATAATTCTATACAGCATTTATAAATAATGCTAGATAGGAAATTATCATCAATACCTAAACTGCCGTTGTTTTATCACCCTTTATGTAACACATCACTGTTGCATTTATTCGAACACAAAAGAAGAGACAATAACACTTTGCATTACTTGGTATTTGCACTGTGAGCTCTACCCTGTATAGTAAAATGTCCACCGTTTGTGACCTGTGGTGGACGTTTTCCACACTGATACAAATATTAAGATTAAAATTATGTCAGAGAACAGTTATTTTGATAGGAGAATAGTTAATTATGCTTCAAACATCAAAACAAGTGTATACTAAGCAACACAAACACTTTGCATACATCCTAAATTTTATTGGAACATTTTCTTAAAACTGTTTAAAAATATAATTAGATATAAAGATGGTGACTAAATGTTGTGAACAAAGGGGTCAACAGTATTAGACTTATTCAAAGAAGAAAATCTGCTGTACTGGACCCCACACTTACGTCTGAAATAACACAGGCAACAGAAATCACTGAAAGAAACAAACCAAAAAATTGTAGCAGCGACCAGGAATCGGAGAAAACATTCTCCAAAGCCACTTACAGTTATACTGATTTACAAAGGGTGTTCTTTGTACAGGCCCATACTTATAGGCTGTGGAACTGTTCAGAACTGAGAATGGGGCTTTAAACTGAAAAGCCCATGAATACCTCCCAAATCAAAAGATACAGAAATGTAAATTCAACGTACATTAAAGAAATTCAACACTTTCTGTGAAAGCTGTAAAATATGATGCTTTTCAGCTCCTTTGGTCCATAAAATCAAAACGCATGTGTTGTGTTTTCAGCTGGGGGAGGAGTCTTGTTTTTATGATTCAGTGGTAAAAATATTGCCTGCCTCTGTGTTTTCACGGCAGCAGCAAAGGAAGAAATAGGATGATGTGTCTTTTAACAAAATAAATGTTAATATCTGGAACATGTGGTTAAACAAGGAGATAAACTGTGTCTGAATACGCAAGAACATGGAAGGATGGGCAGATATGGAGAGATCGCCGCAGTGTTTCACTCGCCCTTGGTGACCAGATCTTCTATGTAGGCATCAAGTTCATCATCACTGCTGATTTCAATATCCTACAGAAAACCAACCAGAAATGAATCATTTATCATTTAACATGAATCTCTCCAACAGTCATCATCAAATGATCTTAAACGACAGAACACTGTCAGAAAAGATGTAAGAAATGCACATTTTTAAGTATAAGAAGTTGTATTTGTGGTCAAGTTTCTATGATTGATTTGATTCGATACAGATACAATCCTGATTTTAGAATCTACTTTACTCTGCATTACATTAACCATCTCTGTTAAACAATAATGACTGCAAAACAGGTTATCAATCAAGATAAATGTAAGGGGCTGTAATTGTAATAAAAGATGACCAAACCAAAGAAACTTTATTTCTGACACATTATAAGAAGAACCAAATTACTGGAAAAGTCTAAATTACTGGAAAAGTCTCAGAATAAGTGAAGGTAAAGAGACAGAGCTAACTAGCATGTGTCTCTAGCAGTGTTGGGTGTAACACGTTACAAAGTAACGCGTTACTGTAATA
>JBBPCW010000127.1:10741615-10769637 GCA_037974425.1 Phenacogrammus interruptus
TTTCTCCAGGGAGTAATAAAGTAAAGTAAGGCATTACTATTTTTGAGAGTAATATGTAATATATTACTTTTTTGAGTAACTAACCCCAACACTGGTCTCTAGACAGACACAGAGCAAGCAAAATCAAGGAAAGAACATCTTTCAGAAAAGTAGTTCTTGAAGAAGCACTTGTTCACCAAACACCAAACCTCACACGTATTTGCCAGTTCATCAATGTGTGTCACGGGCATCAATTCTTAGTTTAGTTCTCCTTTTAGCCAGAAAACCCACCTCTTCAAGGAGCACCTCTGCGACTAACTACGTCTTGTATTCTAACGCTTACTTAAAAAAAAACCCCAACCCTTTCTCTTCTCTTGATTTCTCTATGGCTTATGTTGTTCCGGTATTGTTTCTGGTCCCAGGGTTGGCTAATTATTATTTGACAGATGTTATATAGGTGCATGGAATGTGCAGTATTTCGGTTGAATAGTTGATGTGGATTTAAGCTGTTTACAGGTTTAAGAAACAGTGGACTACTTGAGCTCTCGATGAGAGCGTCAGCCAAATGCCGTAAATGTGAATGTAAATGTAAATGATAGAATGGAGTAGCTCAAACCTCCTGGACTTTCTGCAGAAGTGCAACAATGTTGGTTCTGAGCTTGCGCAGTTTCTCTTCAGACTCTCTAAGTCTGGCCTCCGCTCCGCTGCTCTTCTCCTCCACAGCACGAGCTCGAGACTCAGCACGACTTTGATAGGAGTTACACAGACTCTGTAGGCCTGCTTCGTATTGCTGAAAATACTCTTTCTGCAACACACATAACCACTCAACAAAGTTAGTAACGTAACACTGTTACGTTAAGCTTTAATTCAGTTTACTAATGACCACAGTATCTTCCCCTTTCCCTAGCTGTGGGGGTTCAGGAATTATAAGGAGCCCTGAGACCATTTTACCACACTGCTTCAAAGAACCCAGCAGAATACACAATTATAGGTATATAGGTACATATAATATATATATAGATATGATTTACTCACAATTGGAAAAGAAACAAGATCTTCAGCATTCATCGTGTTCAGAGAGTCTTTTGGAATTCGGAAATCAGGCGGGAAAAAGTATCGCAGCAGTGTCCTAGAGTGAGCAAACATAACGCAACGCGGACAGTGTAAATACATAAAACCTGATACCACACTTAAGGCTCATTTTAAAAAAGGGAACTGAAAACAATAAAACTGGAGCTAAAACAAAAACCAAGTCATATTTTCAACAATTTCACAAAAATTCACATATGTACAGGCACACCAACCTCATCATGGTGACAAGGCCTTCTGTAGTTTCCCTGCTTGGCCCACTCTGGGTCGTATCAGGTTCAGCTGTGGTGGGCGGAGTCACAGATCGTGCTGGGACCTGATTGGTGTCTGGACTTCTTGATTCTGGTGAAGCAGGGCGCATGAGGCGAACTTCATCACTACCTTTAAACACCCTGAAAGAAACATAAATGAACATGAATGAACAAATAATGAATATATAATAAAAATATGTGAACAAACATGAAACAAAAATATTATTAAACATCAAATTTTAAAATAAAGTCATAAATTACTAAAACTTGTATGTCCCTACCAGCGGTCTCGTGGAGTGTTCATGGGAACATAATCAAACTTCACTTTCCAGCGGACGCTCTCTTTCCCTGTCTCTACTGCAGTCACTCGGCCAGTGAACCACTCTCCGTTCACCTTTGCCTCCACCTGTATGCCTTTATCTGAGATGCACGCACACACAAAAGAGCACATTTGATGCAGAATAAGTATGCTATGTGATGTATGCTTTGCAGGTTAGTGGATTTGTAAAAAAGTCAAAAATATATGATTGTCACTACCTTTATGTGCATTTTTCACCACATCTTGTTTTAAATCTTCATCAGTGCTATTACTGACTCTCTGAAGAAAAAAAACCTCAAGATTACTTAAAAAACAATGCTGGGTAACAAGAACATTTTTAATTGCAATTAATCGTATGGTTTTCTGCAATTGATCACATTGTTATATGCAAAATTAAATGATTAATTAAAAATAGATACTTTCATTGACACAATGAAATTATCTGCCATGTAAAACATGAAAAGAAAAGACAACCAAACTGGAGTGTGAAAAGCAGCTGCATACACTCGTGCGCCATATTGACATATAAATGGTGTACTTTTATTTTTAAAGTACTGCTATATGAACAAAAGTGCAATAACATTTGGTTTGCAAACATTTTAATTATAGCAGCTGTAAAGTGGGGACCAACTCCGTATGAAAGGCCATGTATCTGAATGCAGGGTCATTAAAGTTGGTGTAATGTTGCTGCTGGTGTAATGGCCAGAAGCTCCAATACTCTTGTCCATATTTTGACAAAGTAATGGGATGTCTGACCCCCAGCGAAATCACACAAGACCTAGAGATGTGTCCACGCACTCAGAAGCCAACCCCCTCACCCGAACTTTCAAAATGAAAGGATTAAAAAACTGCATTAACGTGCAATAACAATTGTCAGCATTACATAAATAATGTGTTCGCGTGATAATAAAACGTGAATGTGCCCAGTTCTACTTAAAAAAAAAACCAAAAAAACATTTTTATGGTTCAGGAATATATTATCAACAGAGTCGCTTCAGGTGCTTGGCAGCAGAAAGTACCTCTGTGTTGTTGGCTTGTTTGGTTGGCAGGGCCTTCTTCTCTACGATTCCCTTTCCACGACTCTGAATATGTGGTGCTAGCTTGGTTTTCTTGGGCTGTGGCTCTTCCTCCTCTTCACTCTCTTCCTCCTCCTCCTCCTCTTCTTCTTCTTCATCCTCCTCTTCACTTAATTCTTCATCACTTTCATCTTGTGCTTTACCCTTCTTAGCGCTTCCTCGTTTACTGGCTGGAGTTTGTCTGCTGGATGTTTTTGTGGAAGATGGCTGGAATCACATAACACACCACTCAATACATGCTTTCACCAGCACAAAAAGCTCAGACATTCGTCTATACCACTCATGACAGTATAAATAAGGATACGCCTAAGCTCAGATCGAACATACCTACTAAACCTGCTTATTAATTGCGAAGTCAGGTGTGTCTGAGAAGTGAAATCATCAGAATGAACTGCAATAAGGACCTCTAGCACCTTAGTGGGATGCTTCTAAAATTTTTGAAGCCTCCAGGGAGTGAAATTATGCGGCATAACTCCTGAAATTCTATAAGATATCGGCTGAAAATTTTTTATTCAATGTTTGTCTATACTCACTGTAGTGCGGGTCTGGATTGCACTCCTGCGAGCTGGTGGTTTTGAAGGTGACGGTGCTGTGACAGCTTTAGAGAGGTTTTTTCCTTGTTTGGAAGGAGGCGTGGGTGGTGGTTTGGCTTTGGCTGGGGGAGAGGGAGCAGTTCTAGTTGGACGTGAAGAAGGTGGTTTAGGGGGTGGAGTTTTAACTGCTAGAGACTGACTGACAGCCCTTTTGACCACAGCAGGAAGTGGGGGTGACCGCGGTCGAGCTGCTGTGCGTTGGGATGACCGAGTAGCAGTCTAGAAAAAACAACAAATAAAAAAGTTCCACCTCCACAATTTATTTAAACAATCTCTCTCTCACACCCACCAGCCAAATAAACAGAGAAACACAAAAAGCAGTACCTGAGCTGTGCGTTCCTCAGCAGGCCTAGTGGTGACCTCTAGTGGAAGCTGTTTCAAATCTGCTGAGGACTTCATGGTTGAGGTTTTCTGAAAGGAACATGCTGGATTAAACTGGCTGACACTACAACTAACAATGTAGGATTGAACTTGACAAATTGATCAGAACATACCTGTAAAGCTTCTAATTTCTCCTGCTGCTGACGAATTTTCTCAGAGATTTCTTTCTGTTTGTCTTCTGAGGTTTTGGTGTCTTTCTTCAAAACACCAACAGGTAAATTCTGCTTCTGCTCCGAAGCATCACACCTGTGAGATACGAGAAAAACAAAGGCTTGAAGAAGGATAATTTAAAATAGGACAAGGATCATCTAAAACTGAAGAAAGTCAAGGAGAGGAGAGACTACATCTCTTTTCTGTACCTGTCCTGCGATCCATCAGGGTTCATGAGACAGACCCAGCTGTCTGGGTAACGCTTATCCACAGCATCCATCTGAAATGGCAGTGTGCGCCACTTCAGACATTTATCTGAGAGAGAGAAAGGGAGAGAGTGTGTATGTAAGGGAATGAAAGAGGAAAGGGGGTAGAGCGTAAAAGGTAACATTGGGTGTAAAGAAATTTACAAGACTATGCAGTATGTGTATAATACTGGACTGCCCAGTTTTTTCTTACCACACTGTATTGTTACAGGAATCTCCATGGCCCTGCGTCGGCGGAACCTGAGATCGTTTGAAGGTGTAGCATTCCAGTTTGCGGACAGGTACCCAAACTCATCCCAAAACTTCACTATGCCTTTCTGGGCTGTTCAGTGCATGAAATATGATTGATCAGTTTGTGTCATTCAGACTAGATTAACCAATATTTTGACAAAAGAGCCTGAAAATAAAAGTACACAGACACACACTCACCTATACCAATGTCCTTCCAGTACTGGGCAAGATAGTCTCCCATTGCTCTAAGTAAGTGTCTGTACTCTTTAGCGTCTGCAAAGTCTTGTTTGTTGTGTGTTGGCTCCAACACAAGATAGGGAACATCGACCACC
This sequence comes from Phenacogrammus interruptus, assembly GCA_037974425.1. Classification (NCBI taxonomy): domain Eukaryota; kingdom Metazoa; phylum Chordata; class Actinopteri; order Characiformes; family Alestidae; genus Phenacogrammus; species Phenacogrammus interruptus. The sequence goes on from JBBPCW010000127.1 coordinate 10,746,283, forward strand.
CCTACAACTCCACCACACGCCCTGAAATATTCAGACACAGCAGAGTCAGCTAATACCCAAACATGCCAGTTTTGCTTTTCTGTTTCATGTTTATTTGCCAAATTAGCTTATCTAACTGTGACAGACCAACACAACCACAAAAGGCGAAATGTGTCACATAAGGCTTTCTAGCATACTCACATTCCCCCCTCCAGCTGTGGCCCTGTCTTCTCATACATCTTAATGAGCCGACTGCAGTTGTAGATGAACATGCCGTCCTGGTCACGCCTTTCAATGTTTACCCCAAAAATAAAATTCAGCTCTTTGGGCTCCTTCAATGCCCTGCCACATAAATGACAACAGAAAATGAGATTCAGTGTTTTCCAGTGTTCCTAGACAATATCAGATTAAGGTCATGTAGAATATAAGAATGTAGCAAATAGCACTTCTTGTAATGATTTCAGTCAAAAGCCTGTTTCTGTGACTTACTATGTATATTACTGTGGTTTCTATGAATAAGTAAAATTTGGACTTGTGTATACATGCATTACTTCTGTTTAGATCCATATATGGCTTGTTTTCTGTTTGCTTCTCCTCGTAATGCAGAAGCTGAGTCTTGGGCCTTCCTCAATGCAGCCTGAGAGCAGATGAAAAAGAGTATAAAAATTTGTTGTCAAGATAAACTGCTTCTCCCTACGCACCGTGTTATCTAGCATGTCAGATTTCTGACAATTATCAGAGACTCAGTTAACTTCAGATATATTTCTTTCCCAGTCAAATTTTTGGCTCAATGATATTTAGAGAACGCAAATGCCTGCAAGAGCTGTGAATGAAGCAACCCGGTGCATTACAGTGTATAAATATGGCTTGGCAATCAAAGTGCAACTGACCAAATTCTAACAGCTGTGGACATCTTAGACTTTTAACATATATAAAAACAGACTTTCAGAACATAAAAATGGTGTGGCCAATTTAAAGGAGCTTTAAATTCTGATTTTATGAAAACATATACAATGGTGCCTGCCCACTGCTTCACTTGGTAAATGAATTAAATGCAGAGAGAGAACTTCGCCTTGTTCACACCGTGTGCTGTGCTGTCGTGTTCACATGTGACTACACATTTCCACAGCTTTAGTTTACAAACTTGCAGCATAATGATGCAAAAAAGCACAAAACTTGCAAACAAGTAGGATGAATATTCTAACCCCAATGACCTGGTGCTGCCACCACCAGACTTCACTGTTCATAGCAGAGCACTCGTCTGATTGTGCTCTTGCACACCACTGTTCCGGCTTTCTGGATCTTTGACCTCTATCATTTTGAGGCATGTTGTCATGTTACATATAATAAAGCTGGTAGAACATTTAGAAATTTTGGGAGGTCAACCAATAATGAAACCATACCACAGTTGGCATTTTTCATATATTGCAATGTGCATATGTTGTTCAAATCTACCATTGTTTAGGTCCCACTTGTACCACCAAAATGGCTCTGACCGGTCAAAGCACAAAGCACAAGCAGTCTCAGTTTGATATCTGGCACCAAGACATTAGCAGCAAATCATTTCATTCCCATTTGTTTTTAGGTGGGACCTCAAAGGATTAGACTATTTTGTCCATCACTTCCCACATATGCTTAACTGATTTGAGATCTAAGGAAACTGATCAATCCCACAGTAAGAATAAATGATTTAGAATAGTTAAACGGAGGATGACTTGTCAGGTCTCTCCCTGTGTCCCAGTTGGTATCAGTTGCATATCCTGACTCTGTGGGTGGAACTCAAGCCTGATACTGATTTACATGCAATACTGGCTGATAGGTACAGCTTCAAGTATGACTGAATGATGTAGGGTTAATATGCAGAAGTTGGCAGTGTGTCTCACCCTGGCCTCTTTGGATAAGTCACCACCTAACTTCAACTCCAAAGCCCGAGCTTTACTCTCTGCTTCTCTAGCCTTTTCTTCCGCTGTAGAAATATGATTTACAAGGTTATATTCATCACAAAGCTGTCTACAAATCTCTTTTTTTTAACTAATTCACAACTTGGAATTGGACAACTGCTCTAATGGGCAGTAAATGTGTGTCCTAGCATACTAACCTAGTTTTGCAAGGTGATCAGCTTTCTTCACTTCTTGCTCTGCACGTGTTTTAAAACGTGTTGATGTGTATTTGTACATCCTGCAAGAGAGTGAACACTGTGTAAGCGCACAATGTATTTTTCCATCCACAATATATGGTTATATGTGTACTGGGGTGTCATGAGTACCTAGGGTTATACAAACAGCAGGATAGTCTCTTGGTCCTGACTTTGTGTCCCTGAATGAATATTCTCATCCTAGGATCAATGTAGAGAACAGCAGCATAGGCACGGAACGATCTCCTCTCAGGCTTGCTGTTTCAAAAACAAACCACAAGCTTAACTTGAGTAAAACAATGACAGAGATAGAAGATGTAAAAAGAAAGAATAATATATATATAGATATATGTACTCACACTCCCTCCAGAGGTGTCCCTGCCATCAATATATCTTGATGATCTGTCTGTACATCCAATTCAGGCTCTCTGTTGTCCATTAGCTTAAGATTATAAACTATAACCAGAGTACCTACAAAACACATTTTATAGACCTGGTTTAGGTTCAAAAACATACATCCTAATGACAATAATATAAATTGTGAACTTTGCCATCATACCACTGGCTCCCTCAATTTTCTTGAACTGCTGGAAGAGCTGTTCCTCACTCTTGAATGGAGAGTATTTGAAGATGAGCTCTGTCTCAATTGCATACTTCTCAGGGTCTTGAGTAAGAGGCTGCTGGGTCTTCAGATCCCAACTGGGCAATGGAACAATAACCTACATTTGTAGGTTATTGTTTCATTATAAGGACAAGAAGACAGACAACTTGTTTTTTCATATTCTGTGTATTCGTTATTCTCTATTAGCTTCACTTGTCCATGGAAATAAAAATTTGTGACTCTGACATTTACCACACAGCATCGTCAACTAAGATGTTACTTACCTCATCCAGTCCCTCCTCCTCATGAAATGTTCGAGACAAAAACAAACATGTTAATTTCTCATCTTTCTTCGTGAAGAGGATGAAGTCTTTGCCAATACGCATCGAGCCACTAAAAGAAATATTGCAGAATATAAATGAATAAAGTATTTCTGAAGACACATAATGGCAAACTCTTTATTTTCACTCATAAAAGGCACTCACGACTTTAGACCATTTCCATATTGGCCAATATGAGTGGACTCAGGGAACCTCTTGCTAGATTTGCCAAACTGAATGACATGTGTTGCTTCACCTAAGCAAAGGCAGTTGCATTTAATATTGATAAGATGAACATAGCCTGGATGCTGCAATGTTTAATGTATCAATCAAATACTACTATACTCACCGGGGTCCATTCCAGTTCCATCGTCCAAGAAGCATAGCATAAAACCTCCACGAAGGTCTGGTCTTTTCTCTGAATTTCCAAGAGGTGAACATGAAAGTAGACACGCGTGATTGGCAAAAATTACACTTTTTTTCATTTGTGTTGTTTTTTCATTAGTGTGACAACAACTATATACATTTACCTGTATATATATCAATCCTTGTAGCATTTGCATCTCTGTAAATGAGGGGAAAAAAAGAGTGTTGATTGGCTGTCAAATTTCAGAACTGTACACAACTCTAAACACTTGCAATGTTTTTGTTGCACCTATATTTAGAAATTAACCAAAATAGGAGAGGGTTGATACCTTGAGTTGTCCACAAGCTCAGCCAAAGCACCAAAAAGAAACTCATGTGTGGTCCTGTTGGCATCAGTCAGACAAAACAATGTTTGAAATGTTCAGATGTGCATTTAATCTGTGGTCTTCTAAATTCAGATAATTTCTAAATGTTAACCACAATAACTTGTATTACACTGGAACAAGTTTATCAATAGGCAAAATAAGTGGCATCTGTGTGTTCTGCTGTGTTTTCCCCCACAATTTTTAACAAAGCAATTACATCATTGTTGTTCTGCGGATGAAACTAAAAGAAATGTAGCAGGAAATACGACACCAGTGCTTTCTCCTTCTGCCTACGCAAGCAGTAAGATGTGTGAAAAATGAACATCCTCAAACTAAACCCAACTATGTTGTAGGCAGAGTTAGCTGTTTAAACACTAAGACAAATAGTCATCTAGTTCAGGTTTCCCCTGCCTAACACAAATAGAACCTGGGAGAAGCCAGCAGCACAGCTGTAGGAGACACAATGCTATTCAAAGCCATTTTCCCTTGACATGCGGGCCTCTACCACCTTGGCCAAGAGCAGTATTCAAGCTTCAATATTATTCATAGCAGTGTGCTTAAGAAGAAACCTCTGTATTCTATGAACAATGTGAGGTGTATGCTATTGGCCCTTAAAGATCTAAAGTCATGATCAGAATCTTTTAGTACTGTTGTGAAATTGTTGGGAAAGTAGAGCCTGGTTGAAATTCCATCGCTGCAGCAAATATGAATTTTCCCCTGTGTCAAAGGTTTCCTCAGGAGAACTTAAATCCATCTGTTATCCACAATCGGCAAAGAACAGGCAGAACACACAGGCGTTTACAAATGTAAATGTAAATTTGTAAATAAAAATGAAGTTTTATGACAGCCTAGACATTCTGCCTCATGGCTTAGAGAAGGAATTCAGGCCTACTCTTCCATAAGAGAATGAGATATTAATCATTAACAAGAATACCTTCTGGCAGCAGGTCTCACTACTAAAAGGAGGTTGTAATCAGTAACAACAGGGGTAAATTCTTTTTCCAGATGGGATATTTTGCGTGTTGACAGTAATATTTTTACAATAAAGTTTATACTTCCACATTAGAATGGTTCTGAACAAACATTGTATGTAGAAAGTAAGAACAGAACAAAAACACAAAAACCCTCCGGTCAGTGAAGTCTTTTTTCCTGGTGCTCACGGAGACCAGGCCAATAAATATTCTTGAAGTACTAATGCTACACTAGGAATCAGGACTAGGAACTAGGAAAACTGTATTCAACTTATTCTGGATTAGTTAAATATTTGGAAATAATTACACCCAATAGTGAAAATCAAACAGGCACAGACCTTTTCATGAAGCGATTTTTGTTCTGTTCAATGCCAAGCTTCAAAGGTATTCATTAAAACGTTATAACCGTCTAATAAATGCGTTAGAAACTTTAACTTGTTACATAAGCATGGTCTTCTACTTATGTTTACTATTTTATTTAAATAATAAGTTTTAACTATACTTTCCAAACTTGGATTCAATTCAGTACTTAAACAGTCTTTGGCTGAAGATAAACACTCAAATTTCTCCCCAATTTGGTATTGTCCAATTCCAGCCACTAGACTGGACTCCCCCAATCACACACCACCATCATCACAGGCAGGGTAAGGGCTAGCATGTGCGTCCTCCAAGTATTACTCCATCTTTTTTAACTGCTGCTAACACAACTCTAATAGACAGCTTAATGTGCTTAAAGAACGCTAACCACCAAATCAGTCATAAATCTATTGCACTCACAGGAATCACAGCCAGTTGTGTGCTCTTGGACTCCCGTTGCACCACCGAGATCGAACCCGTAATCGCTCAGTGACTGGGCCAACACTGAGTGCATGCATACGTGATTTCTCTGCCTCAAATTTTCCATATATGTTACATTAAGGCTGTTGTAACAGCATTTTAAAACTGCTTTCTCTCCTGGAGATATAATCCTTACAACCTAAAGTAAAATTAGATGATTAAAATGATAATTTTGTCTTTCCCCACACACACAAATGTATGGAGTTCCACAGGGTTAAATTCTTGGTCCAATGTAACACTAGTGTAATAGATTAGGCCAGCTTATCTTCAGCCTAATTTAGTTCTTTACATAGATATTTATGAAAATGTGACTGAATTTTCAAAAAACAATATAGAAAACACTCACTCTTTCTCTCATTCAATCACAAAAACACAATAATACTTACGAGTTTGTGTGCAGGTACTCAAAGGTGAGCTGAGCACGGTTTAAGGTGCTATAATTTGAGTAGGCCATTGTCGCAAGCAAATAATAAAGAAAACAACTTGGTGAACTGCAGACACTTCTCTTCGTTACATTTTATCCAATTGATGTGCCTTATTTGGAACTGTGGTTCTCCAGCACCTTCAACAGGACAAGACAAAAGGAAAATCTTGGTACTGTGGTCTTACATAGATCACCTTTAAATACATGCCGTCTCCACACACAAAATTTGTTTCTATATAACTTGTCTACCCTTGTACTTTTGTGTGTATAGGCTATGCACTATAGGACTCCCACCGTATACGTTAATAAGGTAATTGGTACTTGGTAAATAACTTTGTTTACTTTAGTACACTATCTTCACAAAAAAAACCTTCTTGACATAATGCCAACGTAAGAAAATAGTAGAACCCCTCTACAGCATGGCTACTACATCAGACCAGTCTACATTTTTAAGAGTCTATAAGACTTCACTCATGTTTTTGCCCATATTCTAGAGGCAGGCTCAGCTCGACGGTGTCAACGTGCCTTTACATGCAGCTTCTGCTGTTTCTCAATGATCTTCAACAAAATCATTCATGAAGTGTTCCTGCGGTCGCCTCAGCCTCGAAGCCTTAGAGCTGCATGATGGCCATATTTAGGCGGGGTTAGTGTTGCATGGTATTTCTGAAGCGCCTTCTGGAAGAAATGCAGGCCATGCAGCGAGGCCCTCTAAAGGCACTTTTTTAGTGACTCCCTAAGAGCCTTGTCTGAAAGATTCAACACACAATTAGCTCTTAGAAAGGCTAGACTACACTGGTACTCGTGAGTCTCCTAGACTAGATTTCTACCGGTCCAAATCGGAGTGGCGACTGGTCAAACTGAGGGTCTGCCATGTCTACTCTTGTTAATGGCTATTCCTCTCTTTGCCAGTAGCTAGCTAGCTAACCTTCGCTAACAATTGTCCTAAATGCCTGTGTGAGGCTCGGCAGGAAAAAAGACATTATTTCATAGTTGCAAACCATTTAATCAGCCCGGGCCCCTCCGTGTGTTTGTATCCAGTGTTTAGCCTGCTGTGAGATGTGGTTCTGGGGTGTTCCTGCTCCGTAGGCCACGGTGTTCGGCAGGCTCCCTCTCCTCCGTTGTGTTGCACGAAAAAACGCGTGAGAACGAAAACCAAAGACCCGCCCAGAGACCGCATCTCCCCCAATCAGCGTTCATCTCCATGGATCCTATTGCCCCGTGTGGCCGTCACTCAATATATCGTGACGTAAGCGGATCGTTGTCATGATTGAATAGTGCACGGTCCGGTACGGAGAGGAACAAGAACGAATTTGGTCATTTTACGAGCTTTATACGGTGTGGGGTTCGCTAAAGGATATCTTGAGCAGGTTTGTGGTATGAAGCAGGAGAGAAAGACGCGATGGTATGGTGCAGCAGACTGAAACCTCTGCAGTGTGATTATGAAAGACAGTGTTTTGCTAATGAAAGCTTATTTGCTTTTTTTGCACGATTTGGCAACGTTAGTGTTAGACATACCTTTGTCGTTGTTGTATTATGATCAAAGACGTGTGCTTGAGGTGTAGACTCTGAATCCACTCTTGTCCGTTCGGTTGAATAGCGTTTCGTTTTCTGGTTTGGCATGGGGTAAGGAACAGAGGTACAGACGAAGATGCACTCAAGGTGCAACGGTACTGTGATCACGTTTTGAGACTCGTATGAATACATGTCTTTGCGATAACTTAGTACCAACAGGTTTAAGGAGCCATATACACTATATGGACAAAGGTGTTTGAGGACAGCTATTTTCAGGGTTTATGCTAGGTCCCTTACTTCCGCTGAAGGGCAGTCTTAGTGCTTCAGCAGACAAGACATATTGCTTCCAACTTTGTGGACAGTTTGGTGGAAGACCCTTTTCTATTTCAGACTGAGTGTTCTCCTGTGTACAAAGCAAGCTCCATAAAGACATGGTTGGATCAGTTTGGTGTGGAAGAACTTGACTCGCCTGCAGTCAAGCCCTGACCTCAACCAACACCTTTGGAAATAACTGGAACAAAGATTGAGGCAGGTCTGCTCGTCCAGCATCAGGGCCTGATTTTATAAATGCTCTACAGAATGAATGGGCACAAATTCTCACAGAAACTCTCCAAAATCTTGTGCAAAGCCTTCCTGGAAGAGTGTTCTAGCTGCAAAGGGGGAAATCAACTCCATATTAAAGTATATGTATTTCAATGAAATATCATTAAAACCTTGTTGGTGTAATGGTCAGGCATCCCAATACTTTTGTCCATATAGTTTATGTACAAAAAGACTTGAATATTCACAAAGGTGAGGTGGGTGTTTAGTTGTAGTTAAAGTATGTTGCTATTTGACGGCACACTGAACACAGAAGACCAGGTAAGCATCTCACAAAAAGCCAGTGAAACTTTTTAATAAAATGAGTACACCTGCCCCAGTCTATTTTACACTAAATTACTCTCAGAGTAAATTAGTATTTCAGGTATGTGTTATTAGTCCAAAGATGTTTTTCCATACATTTCTGCTGGAGTCTTTTTCACAGTGACTTAATTTGCATCAACTTTCAGTAAATCTTGTGCTGCTCAGGACCCCAGGAAAGTCTCCTGTAATGTGAAATTGCATACATCAGTAGAGGATGCAGTGAACACAAACATCAAAAATCAAGTTTTGAATGAATTTAGATATGCATCACCTTTTGGAAATGAAGATCCTTTGCAAGGTGTCGTCGTGATCTGGAGCAGGTAAGAGTTCCAGTGAGGCCCAACATGCTGCAGACCGCCAGCAGCACCACGCTGAACAACATCAGATGATACTTGGCCAGCGCTTTCTCTTCCTAAGAGAGCGGGAAGGAGATTTTGATGTTCCTCAAGGCAAATGCTAGGACACGAAAACTGGAGAAGGCAACGTCTTATGGTACACTTCAGTACTGGGCTGGATGGTGACAAACCACTCTGCACTGTAGTCAGTTTACAACATGATCAGATGTGAAAACATAGGTACACTGCATTTTAATCCAACAGCATTAAAGGACCTGAATTAGAGTGCTGTTTCCTAATTCTGGTCCTGAAGGCTTCCTTCTCTGCAAATTTAGGTGTATTTTCTGCTCTCAACAAACCAAATCCAGATAATCAGTGCATTACAATTTTCCCAGCGATTTCCTTCTGCACCTACAATTTTCTCCATGAAGGGGACCATTCACAAAATCCACACTATCATTATTCAGGGGACTAGATACATCTGTATCTAAGTAATAACAGCAATTTAGGATACTCCACATTTATATCAATAGGTTTCTGGTCTGATATGCTGCTAAACAGCTGCTAGAGCACTCATACTGAGATCTCTTTGAAGAGAGTTAATCAATCACAGGATACACGTGAGCTAATCAACCACAAGATACACTTTTCCATGAAACACAAATACAATGTTCTTTCTCACTTCAGTGGAGGTAAAGAGCAATTAAAGAAATGAAAGACTTCTTTAGTGAGTGACACTAGTGAGTCAAGTTAATATATCGGAAGAAAATACATGAAACTGCACAAAACAAGCTAGGAAAAACAAGTTTGGGAAGAAAGCTGTATGGACAACACCTTATGTAGGTTTCATAATCATGAAATGCTGACTCATGCTGTAGTTTATACCTGAGTGAGGAGGACAGTCAGTGTGGGTTCAGGTGTGAACTCCAGGGTGAGACATGGGTGTGCATTATCTGACCTCTGCTTGTGTGATTCTACAGCAACAGCCCTCACAGGAGATGCATCTTTCTCCAACATGTCACTTACAGGACATACTGGTGGGCTCCTGTAAATAATATAAACTCAATATACATACAAAACTACCACTCTGTGTATATTACCATTGTCTTGTGGAATATTCTCTTACGTGGTCTGAGGGAGAAGGTGACCTGGAGCAGTAATCCTCAAGCAAGACCTTGGCTTTGTTCCAGAATCAGTGGGTAGTTTCGGATCAAGGCCAGATCCAGTTGTTGATAACTGGGTTTGTATATTCAAGAACAGTGAAATGTTGAATAACGCTTTTCCCCCAGCATCTATGAAAGAGTGAAAATTCCTTAAAGTTAAATAAGCGGAAATACGGCTTGGCAGTTACTAGAACATGGTGGTGGTTCTGTTTTGAGAGGCAGTTTACATTTACACACCTCTAAGGCCCAACTGACTGCCCAGTAATGTGGCACTGAAGCTGTTGTAATTTGGTTCATCTCCGAAATGCACCATAGGTACCAGCAGGAACACCTGAACAACTTCTGTAGTTTTCTGGGATGCATTTGTGGTGGATTTATCCCCATGATATAAGAGTGGTGGTGAATCCTCCTCCTGTTTCCCACTCAAACTCGCTGTGTTGTTTAAATGAGTGCAGAACTTCAGACTTGCAATGGATCTCAGCATTTGGTTCCAGTCCTGAAACACACATACATACAAAGGACATGTAGAAACATAAAGCAGGATACAACATCTGGTATGAACTGCATTTAGGTTTCATTTCACAGCTTAGCTAGACAGTCTACTAATACATTATTGTAATTACCATGCTAATGTCTGGGTTCTTGATGTCATGGCTTTGAGAGTATATCCCAATGCCGATGAAAGCTCCAGAAAGGACCAGCAGGCAGATGAAAAACACAACCACAGGTGGATGATGTACAATATTTGTCCTCAGATTTGTGACCGGATGCCACTGGGCCATAGTGTTTTAGTTACACCCTACACAAAGCCTGAAACATGTTCAAATGATTTTTACACAATTACGACTTTATCCAAAACGAATAAGAGGTTCTGAACCCGCATAAATAAGATGACAAATTATGTATTTATCTAAAGTCGACAGCACAAAATGGTCTGATAAACATTAAAAATCAACAACAACTCCTAAGGGTACAACAATCTTGCAGAACTACGGACTTCCTCAGGTGGGCATGAACGGATTAAGCTGGGATTTCAAAGTAAAGGTCCTTCGAGATAAATTCACCAGCAGACTGAGTGTCCACGCTATTGTGGGATTTTTAAACATTCTTTACGGTTCACAGCTGATTCACGTGTGTGGGAGGTGAGAAATAAGGGTTTATTTAGTTTTTATTTTATCCTGTATGACCAAATGAAATTAGAAAGCCTGCAGTATGTGAGATTTGCTGTGTTAGCATTAGCATACGCTACCAACCTTAAAACAACAGCTAGATTAATATTTATATTGTCTTTAAACAATTCTGCAAATGTCTTTAAACGTACTCTGTAAATGCTAATAAACCTCACCGTGCGAGCACATTAGCCGACAAAGACAAATATTTTTTAGAGCCAAACGTTAGCGTTATTTTTGTTAACGTTAGCGTATATAGCTGCTTCTTACAAAAGTAAAGAAGCATCTATTGTTTACTTTGTCTAATTTGACGACAGTATTTGATTCCACATTCAAGTCTCATTGTTCTAAACACTTCTCTTTTCCTGAAAACAGGCTGTGAACAACAGAACCCGAACGGCATCATAAAATGGCCTCATAATGTCTTAATATCTTTTGTTCTTGTTGCGCCGGGCATGTTAATGACTAAAGAATGCCACTTGATAAAGCTCTTTCATATTTTCGTATTCTAAAATCTTATTTAGCGTGACTCATTATACAGCTCTCCATTGAAATGTCTATCATATAAAAGCACAGTCAAGTATGTGCAATATTTATCAGAAATCCATCACTGATAGTAGCTACCACTAAAAGAGATTGAAAGGTTGATTTGAGTGAAGTTTTTATTCTGTATTGAAATTGTTACAGTCCTACATTATTTTAGTGTGTGTACTCATAATCTGTCTTGTGCTGTTTCTGATTCCAGTAATGTCTTCTGACACACTGAAAAAACGAAAGGCCAAAGTGATCCGGAGTGATGGTGGGACTCCTGAGACTAAACGTGGTCGGGGAGAAGGGGATCAGGTCTGCTGTCTCTTCTTTTTCAGTAATCTTAGTATTCCAGAGACTGTCTAGCCACCGCCTTAAAACCATGACCTTCAAGGACTAATGACCTTTGCTTAGTGCTTATATTTTGCGTGGTAGCCCTTGTTATTTAGTAGGGCAGATCGGGTAGACTTTAGGAAGATGTTAGTTAAAAGTTATCAGAATATGTGAATAAATACATGGTACTTTTATGTATAATACAGGCCACAGTTGGGCTTAAAAACTAACAATATGCTACTTTTTCAAAGTATTCTCATAATTAAACTTTAGAAGAACTTGAACCAATGATGTGGCAGGCAGTTGTAGCACTTCATTTGACCACAAAGGCTCAAACTATTGGTATTGAAGAAGATGAATCAGGTCAGTCTTTAATTCACAAAATTATATCTAATCCAAAGTAAAGCAAAAACATCTGAGAACCATGTCCTGGCCTTGCCAGACCCCAGGTCTTTCTCACTTTAAGCTGCATGGAGCAAGCAAGAGCAACAAGTTGGAAATGAGTGTCCAGTAAATGAGACCAAATTCTTTGCATGCTTGAAAATGTGCTGGAAAGGAGGCTGCAAATCTTTGCTGCTATGATGAAGGCATGGGATTGTTATTTTGATTAAATTCTTACAGAAACTTTCACATTCCTTAATGTGCCCTGAAAATTTTACATCGCATTTCAAAACCAGTCAGTTACCTTTATTCTAAATATTTCTAATGTTGTCTTATAATAAAATTGACACTATATATATTTAATATATAATTTACTATAAAAAAGATCTGAGGGTGTGTTTATATTTTTGGCCTGTAGTATTAGTATGTGTATTTTTGTATCTGAGTGTACGTCTTCACCAGGATGTGCGTGTGTATAATGAGGAGGTGGAATTGGAGGGCAGAGACACTGAACAGGATTACGTCCTCTACAAAAGCACTTGTGAAGCTCTGGGTAAACTGATGGCTGAAATCCAAGAGCTTAAAGCAAATGGAGCTAAAGAAGGGGTAAGAATCCTATGGTGTCTTTTTATTTATTTAAATAATACAAAATAAAGGTACATTTAAATTGGAGCTAAATCTGTTTTCTTGAATCCAGTGTGTGGAGATTGAGGAGAGACGCAGGCAAAGCTGTGTTCATTTCATTACTCTGAAGAAGCTGAATCGGCTTGCACACATGAGACTAAAAAAAGGACGAGATCAGACACACGAGGTACACCTGAGAGACACAATGCTGTCCTTTTATTTTTTCTGATCTTCTCTGTGTAGTTACATGCAGTTCTCCTTGCCCCTTTTCTACAGGCAAAGCAGAGAGTGGATGTGCTGCACTTGCAGCTTCAAAATCTTCTTTATGAAGTCATGCACCTTCAGAAAGAAATTGGCAAGTGCCTTGAGTTTAAGTAAGTGAAGAGATTTAACACAAACATATTGGAATGTGACATTAAGGAGATACCCTTTGTTTACATTTAAACATTTAAACCACAAGTGCATAAAACCCCACAAGTGCATAAAACTCAGTTAAACTGAATTTGTCAGACACTACATCCTGCTTTTCGTTTTTTTTTCTTCTTTAATTTTGTAGTCCATGAGCTCACTCACTATAGGGACAAAACTAGATGGTGGTGGATCAGACAAAATCAAGAAAAGCAGAAAAATGTTTCAGTAAATTTGCTATTCAGATACAGCCAATGTGCTCTGACAGAATGTTACCTTTAGCTGCAAGTGCTTCTTTTTATAGTATTTAGCAGATGCTTTTTATCCAAAGCGACTTCCATTCCCTAACTACTTGGAACAGTGTCCCTGGAGCAACTTGGGGTTAATGGTCTTGCTCTGAACCCATGACCTCTTGGTCCAAAGGCAAGTATCCTACCCACTAGGCCACCACCACCCCTTCAGTTAACCCTGAACAATTCTCTGTGTCCCTGCGTCATCCCTGTGTGCTTTTCATGTAGCACCAAGAGCTGTCTGTAATTTAAAATAGTTTCAGTTTGATGTATAGGGTTGTTTTTGTGTGTTTAGGTCCCAGCATGAGGAGATTGAGTTGGTCAGCGTGGATGAATTTTTTCAGGACGCTCCTGCTGAAATCTCTCGCCCTCATCTCACCAGAGAAGATCCCCATCAACTCACACTTGCTCGTCTTGACTGGGAACTAGAGCAGAGGAAAAGGTGAAGCACGTGCACACACATACACAAAAACACAATACAGTGAACTCCCACAAATTTGTGGTTCAGATTTTGAGGCTTCAGTCATTCGTGGATTGTTTCTTAGAACCAAACTAAGAATTGTTCACGGAACACTCCCCACCCCCGCAAATGCAGGTATTCTCCACTTGTGTTTTTTTGTTTTTTTTTCGTGTCAATACATACATTTTCATGCACGTTTCATGCAATTATTAAGAAAAATATATTTTACAAATTTTGTAACAAATATTAATGTAAATTCACAAAGAATGTCTGTCTTGGGATGGTGAAATACTGCTGTACTCAGAGGTGGGAGGTTTGAAAGTAGCCAATCTGAGAATGCTATTCATTTCCCCGTGTTACTGATTGGCTGCTGCCCTGTGACTCATCTCTGGCAGAGGCAGTTCAGTATTCCCGCACCAGAACAGTTTCCCACATGGAGCGTCTCGGGTGTTTCTCTGAGTGTTCTCGTGCTTTTAGTTTTGTTATTCCTAAAGCCCTGTATTTTTATCACAGTAAATTAAATTATTACTGTATTTGAAATTATTACTTTATTTACTCTGCTTCTACCAAAGAAAATGGTAACATCTGTATTTACATTCTAGCACTGCAGGAGTTCAATGTAAACTGTGCAGTATGAATAGGGGTTGACCTTTACATTTTATTTAAAGGTAATGTAGTAAGCTGAGTTTGAAATGAAATTGAAGTGTTTTTCTAGCATATGTGGGGCATAATTAGGGGAATGTAACTTTTGATTTGAGCGAGTGGTAAAGCTCCATGTGAAAGTGGCGACATGTGGATGCGAATTTCGTAAAATATTAATTTTAGGGTGTGCATTTTTGTGCAATTTCTTATTTTTAGCTTTTTCGTGCATGTGATTTCTCAAAAATACTTTCATATACAGTAATACCTGGTTAGTTTCAGGTCATCTGATTCGGACAATATTTGTATGATTCTGAACATCAGTGGGTTCAGATGGGACAAAGATAGTCCAAACTAAGGGCTAAATAATCCCAAAATTATGTTTTTATCTCAGCATTACAAAGACACATGCATGTTTAGCCCTTAGCTTGTAGCTCTTCATGTCACGGAGCTTTATAGTATTTAGTCCGACAGTGGCTACATTAGCAAAAAATCTTTCAGCCAAGTAATAATAATAACTACTTATACAGTGGATGATCATTTTTCATCATATCGCCCACCTCTAGTTTACACTATAAAAATATTTGTGCCATTTTGGCACATCACAAATTCACGTTTTTCCTTCAATGTAACCCCGCGAACGTACATGCAAACTCCTTTGTTCCCCCAACACACACTGATACTCTGCTAAAGGTGTGTGGACACCTGCCATTGTATGAGTTTGTTGTACATCCTGTTCCAAAAACGTGGGCAATAACATGGGAGTTGACAGATACTGAAGTGTAATTCATCTCTAGAAAACACATTGTCATTCATCCAGAGTCCAGTGACCGCATGACTTTGTGCCTGTTTCACACTTATCAATAGATGTGGTTGAAACATCTAAACTCAGTAATTGAAAGCGGCGCCCACAGTTTTGACCATATAGTGTGTGTAGATCTATTCCAGTAGATCTATGCAGACATCTGTGCATTTGTCCTGTTTTTCTTGTCATAAATTGGCTGATGACTGTAATTTGCAATTTAGGTTGGCTGAGCAGTACAAGAGCTCGCTGTGCACTAAAGAGAAAATTCTGAAAGGAATTGAAATGAAGAAAGAGTATCTCAGCAGCCTTCAGCCAGGCCTGCAGGCCATTATGCAGGTAATGCACAGACACTTTATTGGAACAGTCTGTTTTGATGGGCTCTGTCATGATAAATCATTAATGATCAATAACTTAAATGTAATTATTATGTTATACACTAATCAGCCGTAACACTTGACTAATACTGACTCCAAGAGACATTTGAAGGTTTGGCACCTAAAAGCAATGAATTCTGTAAATATGGAGGTGGTGCCTACAAGCATGAGATTAGATTAGATTTGTCCAGCACATCCCACAGATGCGTAATCAGATTGTGATTGGGGAATGTTTAAGACCAAGTAAACACATTTTTTCCCCCCTATCTCTTCCCAAACAGTTCTCGAACAATGTTGCAGTGTGGGAGGCCACTGCTTTTAGGGAATACATTGTTATAAAGGGTCTAGTCAAACAGGTGCCGGTCCGTGACAGGGTTCGTCCCGGCCCCTCACTTCTGCACCATCTCAGCACTTCTGACACTGTGTTCCCCCCCATAGATCTAGATCTGTCTATGGGTACAAGATCCATTCGCCAGTCCAGAGATGCTAAACTTTTAGGGCTCTCATGTGATGCTGGGTTACAGTTGAAATTCAGCCGACTGTCTTTGTCCGAGTTCTGGCTATGGTGAGCAGTATCCGAGCTGAGTGAGATGCCAGTTAAAACAAACTTTACTTTCCATTCTACTTATCTGTGAGATCTATTCGTATCTGTTACTCATTTGACAGCAACGAAAACAAAGTACAGAAACAGGCTCAACTCAGAAAACATGCTCCAGGTGGTGGTCATTTCGCCAATCACATTAGAATGTTGATTTAAAATGTTTGGTGCTAAATTGTCCCTATGGATGGCTAGTCTTACAATTTTAATTCATGTTCATCAGCACCATCTGACAGTGTTCAAAAGTATAGTAAAAAAAACAAAAACAAATCTAGATTTCTTGGTTCTTATAAGCATTGGTCCATAATAATAATAATAATAATAATAATAAAAACTTCAGCCTAATTACTACATATCTGTATATTTTTTTAGCCATAATCTCAAAGTTAGCCAAAGTATTCCTGTTAGGTCTTGTTAAAGATTGTTCTAGTAATGGTACAGCAATGGTATTGGTATGATGGTGATATTTGCAGCCATAAGCCTGACGTGACTGGTCCTAAGGACTAATAAGATTGAGTAATGCTGGCCTAGAGCACTGCTCCAGCTGGTTTGTCTTTTTTTCCTACAGTTCATCCTGGTGCCCAGGTAACTTGACCATGCTCATAATGAAGTAAACATGGTACCGACCAGACCATATATTTTTTTTTATTGCTCTGATGCTCAAATGCTCTTTGTGCTGGCTGGCATGGGCACTCTGACCGGTCTACTGCTACACAGCTCTATATACAGCAAGCTGCTTTTCACTGTGTGCAGTCATATTTCTGTCATAACCAGTATTAACATTTTTAGCTATTTGCGCTGTAGTAATTCTTTCGTAGGACTGGACCAGATGGGCTAACCATTGCCAACCACATGCATTAGTGTACCTTGACCCTGTCAGTGGTATACCCGTTGTCCTTCCTTGGCTTCCTTGGTCACTTTTGGTAGATACTAACTACTGCATACTGAAAACACCCAAAAAGATCTGATTTTTATTCACTTCTTCTGTTAGTGGGTTTAGTGTTATGGCTGACTGGTGACTAAGTGCTAATTATTACAGGCCTGTTTTAGAGGAACTGTGCACTTCAATTTCTGTTTTTGTTTTAATAAGAATTTAATAAACAATTTTCTTCATAATGCTGTTCTAAATGCAATGCCCCACGTTTTCATTAATGCTGTCTATTTTTGAAGTACTCATTAATTCCTCTTTCTTCCTCTCTCTCCATCTCTCTCTCTCTCAGGCCTCGCTTCCTGTGCAGGAATACTTGTCCATGCCATTTGAGCGTGTGCAGAAACAGGCTGAGGTTGCACGTCACCTTCCGCCTCCTCTATATGTGCTGTTTGTGCAGGCCAATGCTTATGGACAAGCTTGTGGTAATACACGTGCTTATCCCTTGCTTTTAATACTGTCATAGTGATGAGAAAATGGCAATTGGCAAATAAAAACTTATTTTACTGTGTAATGATGGAGTGTGCATTTGTATTTCAGACAAGAATCTGACTGTGTTTATCAGTGGAGATGTGGATGAAGCTAAGGCCCTTTCTAGACCACCTGAGGATTCACAAGGTAAACTGTGAATGCATGTGGGGCAGGAAAAATGTATGTCAGAGTATGTGTGCATATATCAATTTCTTTATACTTATTAAGTGATTTTAATTTTATTTGCCTGGTTTGTTTAACTCAGATGATGAGAGTGATTCGGATGCAGAGGAGGAACAGCAAAACACTGTAAGTCACTCTCATTGTTCCACCTTGTGGCTTGCTGCCTTTATTCCCTACTGTCATGCTTTAAATTAATAAGACACTGAAATGGTAATTATGATAAGTTCTGTGATTTTCTTCAGAAACGACGGCGAGCTACAGTTGGCGTTCAGTTGGATGACAAGCGTAAAGAAATGCTGAAAAGGCATCCTCTGTCTCTGTGCATCGACCTCAAGTGCAAAGGTGTGCCAGTCTGTTTGTTAAAGACCAATGCCGAGCATACAAGTAACTCTGTGATTCAGTTTTTGATCGCACCTTGTATGCTGCTCTTCATGTGCTTTACCCTGATCTTTCTTTTTCTTTCTCTGGTGTAGATGGCAGCGTGTTACATTTGTTCTTTTACTACTTGATGAACCTCAATATTCTGACTGTGAAGTCTAAAGTGTCTACCTCTACCGACCTCTCAGGTGCCATCAGCGCTGGGTAAGTCAGAGAATCCTGTTTTGTTCTCCAGAGTCAAACTAAAAATGGAAAATCGAATGTTCTCGAATACAAAAACAATACAATTGTTTCTTGGGGCTCTTGGAGTGTTTACAGTTGTGCAATACTGCCTTTACTCTGTAGTGAGCTACTGAACTCAGAGTCTCTGTTGAACTGCCTGTATGCCTCTGACCATGGCCAGGAAACCCCCAATCCTGCCAACCGCTACCAGTTTGACAAAGTGGGGTAAGACTAATCTCTCATTTAGACCAAAGCCGTTATTTATTGTTAATTTTGTTGCATTCCAAAACTCCCTAGTAAATGTATATCTATTAAATATCTCGCTTGTTTATTTTGTAGCATTACAACTTTTGCGGATTATGTGTCTGAACTGGGACATCCATACAACTGGGTGCAGAGTCTTGGGGGGCTACAGTTCTCCAGTGATGCCCCTCAGGTATGAATGTTACCATTAAATATTTAGTAATGTAGTATTTATGCATTAAAATGTGTTCAGTATCTTGGTGAGATGCAGTCATGTATCTGGTTATTACTAATGTTATAAATGTAATACATTGTTTCTGGAACAATGTAACAGGCTGAAGGGGTGCGTAGCTCTCTCAGTGCCAGTCATATGGAAGCCACCATGAAGCTGCTGAGAGGACGAGTACAGTCTCGTCTAGCTTTACACAAACAGTTCTGCTCCCTAGGTAAGTACTGTATAGAAAAACAAAAGAGACATGCGTGTAATGCCTTCGGCATACTTGGGTTGATGTTCACATTCAGTCCTAATCTTGTGCACAGTGCACATACATTTATGTGATTTGTTCCTGGTTGTGTCTTTTGTTGTAGAGCACAGCATAGTCCCAGTCTCCAGTGAGTGCCAGCATCTTTTCCCGACTAAGGTGGTCTCTCGCCTTGCACGCTGGACCATGATGAGCTATCAGGAGTTCATGGTAGACTTACGTTTACAATTGTTTTGAGTGTTTCATTCCATATTGTATTGTTAAAGAATATAATCTAAATAAATGTAGAGGTAGGATGTTCCTTACATGTTGATATTGAGTATGACATGGCACACATTACATTGTGTTAAATGTTAGAATGAAGCTTTATTACAACAGCCCAGTAAAGACAGATCATTCTAAAGTGTTATTTTAGTGTTGTTCAGATAAACAAGAATTTTCCTTAAATCTGTTAATAGGCTTGAAAATCCTCTCTGAGGTGAACATGTATTATAGTATTTAATGTTGTTGAAGAGCAGTGGTTCCCAACCTTTTTTCCTTGAGGCCCCCTTTGCCTGTGTCCAAGACATGTCAGGCCCCTCCAACCCCAAATCCTACCGCATAGACGCACAAAAAGAAGTGAATAATTACAAAAATAAACAGCGGTTGTAGGCTTTTGTTCTTATACTCTTCTACACACACACAAACAATTCTCAGACATTGTGATTTTATTAATTTAATTTGTACAAATTTTGGTAACCTCAGACAAAATTGTGTGCACCCCCTGCAATCTCCTAAGGGGGGCCCGGACCCCAGGTTGGGAACCACTGTTGTAGAGTGAAGAAAAATTAAAAATAAGTTACTTGGAATAAAGACTGTCTATGAAATAGCTAATTATTTGTTTGTGTTCAGGAACTCCGCTTTGTGCATCATGTTGCAAAGGCTGGCCTGGTGAGAGAGACTGATCTGTTCTTCATGGCAATAGTAGAGAGAGGAACTGGTGAGTAGGATAGATGGAAACTGTTCCATAATGGACAACGTTAAAATGTCAGTGGTGATAACATTATTTGCTCTTATATACTGTTTGATTATCAGTTGGTATTTTACTGAAACAAAGCACCTTAACCTTAGTGACTCTCTTTTTGTGATCTCTTAGCTCGTCTGCAGGCTGCAGTGGTATTAAACCCTCGCTATCCAGAGATCACTCCTCTCTTCTCTCTGTCACTGCTCTGGAAAGGAGAGCGCAGTGGTCGCACAGATGATAACCTGCGGGTATAAACTGCATCACCATCTTGCATGTTTTAATATTCACCTCATGTCATCATTGTTTTTACTCCCTATTTCTTGGTGTGGAAAAAATGTTTAGTTTAAGTACAGATCCATGTATTGTGTGCAATAATTTCTAAATGGCTCTTGTTCTAACAGGCCATGGAGAGTGAGGTGAACGTGTTTAGGTCTGAACTACAGGGGCCTCGTCTTGGTCTACAGCTGCTGACCAATCAGATCCAGCGTCTGTGCGTGTGTTTGGATGTGTATCTGGAGACTGAAAGCCAAGTGTGTGATGGCTCAGAAGGTCCAAGGGAATTCCCAAGAGAGAAGATGTGCTTGCGCACTGCCAGGTAGAAACATAGCAATTCATTGTTGCCCGAAATTTTGCATTGTGTTTTGTAAAATATGTACAAAACATTGACACATGTCTGTTTTGACTTTTAGGGGTCCAAATCGCCTGAAGCCTTTTAAGTACAATCACCCGCAGGGATTTTTCAGTCATCGCTGAACGTACACAACTTAATTGTTATCCCTTGCCACAAGCGTCCCTCCCCAACATTATTTTTACATTTTTATTCTCTGAAGTATTTTGTTTGATTAGACAATATAGTGTTTAAATAAGGACTGTAGTTCATACAGAATATGAAATAAAACATTTTGGTTTTGGTTAACAGTGTGTTTTGATTGTGAATTGATATTACAGCATGCAGTGGGTCTTTATTCAATCATAACCAAATAACCAGTTTTTTTTGTTGATACATGTGCTAAAATAACCAGTGTTTGACTAACAAGAACAAAAACAAAAACTTTGCTGCTTAATTACTTTATAATTGCTTTGGCAGTGTCTGCTAAATTATACAGGGTGTCCGTGGGGGTTTAAAAAGTATTAAAAAGTGATAAATCAAAATTGCCAAATTTAAGGCCATTAAAAGTGTTAAATTTGGTTTTAGCGGTATTATTTAAAAAAAAAAATAGGAATTATTTTTTCAGACTATGATGTTTCCTATTTTGAGTGAAATTCTATCTGCTAATGTTTGCGTTAGTTTGTTTAAATGTAGGCTTTAGTGTATCTGGGCACATAATCAAATATCCTCATCTCAATCCTGAAGTCTCGCGTTAAAGTTTTCCGTCGTTATGAAGGATTTCCGTCAACGTAGGGCGCTAAAACTCAATTTTGAGATTGATGCAGATCAGAAGAAGAAAGTTTTGTTGGGGGGTAAACGAGCTTTGGCAGACAAAGTTCTGGTTGTCTTTTTCCTTAGTTAAATTACTATTTAGTTATTCTTCCTAAAAATAAAAATAAACATTATGGTTTCGGCAGTTTGCGTAAATATTGATGGCTGCGGAGTAGCCTACAGGCTACAAGCTTTTTCCCGACAGATTTTTTTTGCTTTAATGCCTGAGTCTCAACTTTGTACGCTATGTGTGATGTTTGATATTCAGTGGTCGTTCGACAACCGGGTAGTCAATGTCTGGATGGGAGCTAACGCACTTCAGTCGCATATACAATTCACTAAACATAAAAATGGAATGCGCGGTCGACGAGAGTTAACTCTGCCACTCTCAACTTTCTGTGCTGCTGCGCCACTTTGTTGGAACTATGGCTTCGTTACACATTTTATGTAGTTTTATTTTTACTCACGAAGTGAAATAAATGTGCAATATGTGGTCAAAATCAGTGAGTCTGTAAATCTGTTGTACAGTGTTATATGTCAAAATCTGCGTAAACGTTAGAAAGGTCGTTGATTAACACTTGCAACTCTGTGGTTTAAAAAAAAAATTCAAAGGTAGTAAAAAAGGTATTAAATTTAACTTAAGGATTGCTGTATATACCCTGTTATAATTAATGGTAAAAAAGTGACTTTTTAATGACTAGATTTCTGGATGTAGAGAGAAAGGTTAAAAATGAAAGAAATACTATACTGAACAATTAAGAATACTGTGCACATTTTAAATGCTTATTGTATAGCTGTTGGACAAACACCATACAGTAGGAGCCACATCTAAAATTGTTTATCCAAGCAAAGGAGTTTGCCATGCTCGGTTACACTGGGAGTAGTAATGTCCCACACTTGGCAACTGAGGTAGGATGGACTAGGACACTCAAACCTTACTCAAGTCAAGTAGGTTTACTGTCATATATACATACACAGTGAAATGAAGCCGTGCTCCACTAGAAGTGTGGTGCAACACAAGAACAGAACACCACAAGACCACATAAGTACAGGCAGGACAAAATATGTAATGCAAAGTAAGCATGAGGGAAAGCAAGGAGAACAGGTGTTTGTAGAAATAATTGTGTATATATAATACATTATATAATGTAAAGAGTATTAACATGGTATTTTGTTCAAAGTAGAATGCTATATACATTGTATTAGGAGAAGGATCAGTCCAGGGATGTGTTTTGGTACAGTTTATGGTTCGGTTCTGACAGGTTAGCATTCCAGCAATGGAGGTCCGTACACTGCAAAACCTGCTAGACATCAGGAGGGAGAGGAGGGTGTGTTAGGGATGTGTGTGATCATCCATAAGAGTGTGATGTAAATGTCTGGGACAGAGGGGAGAAAAACCCTGAGAAGCTGTCCTCACTATCTTTTGTAAGATGTGAAAGTGACAATCTGGTCATACGTGAACACACCACAGCACACAGTGTGAACAGCACGAAATACTTCCTCTGC
>JBBPCW010000127.1:10820279-10830681 GCA_037974425.1 Phenacogrammus interruptus
AAAATCGGTATCGGAAAAATCGGTATCGGCCGATCACACTTACACAAAATCGGTAATCGGAATCGGCCAAGAAAATTACAATCGGCCTATAAAGGCTAAGTTTTTACTTACTTATCGCATGTGATACCGCCATCGCAACACTCAACAACATTATCACATTATCAACATTATGTTTTCCTAAGATCGTGCAGCCCTAGTTCCCAGTGACTTCCCTGAACTAAAGGCAAGTGAAATGGAAGCGTTACCCAGAATTCCTACATATCCACCTCTAAGTCTTACAGGATCACGCTATAGCTTGTAATTACTGCTCCTTCGTTTTTCAGCTACACAGAAGTTCCATCACACCAGCATCACATCTCTGATTGTATGAAGTATATATGTACTGGATGTGGTCTCTACTCTTGCATCCACCTAAATATGAGTAATGTTAGGAGTAAAAGAGGGCCACTTGGCTTCCAGGAAGTTCTGCTCAGACTGAAGGCCTTGTTTCTTCTGGTGAGAAGCTAGTGCTCTGCCGAAAAGGATTTTATAACATGCCTCTCATCCAAACCAAGCTTTCAGATGCTGAAATAAAAAAGGCATGTTACTCACACACTGATATGCCAGGTTCTGTAACGCAACCCCAGCTTGAGTGTGTTGAGATTACGAGATCTTGTGAATGCAGTGTGGAGAGATCTTTAGCACGTGTATGCTCCCTTCCACAATCTAATCATCCTTGTCAATGAAAGAGTAACGTCAAGGGTTCACAGGCAAATTGCAATTAATATTGTTCACTTCACAAAGACCTTTCTCTTCTCTCTGCGTATAGCATGCATGCCTCTGTACCTCATGGTCTTGTACTGTCTTTAAATGTCATGTGTATAGGCCACTCCCTGCCTGACAAAGTGAGTCCTCAAAGCGTACAGCCACAACAAAGCATGAATGAAAAAAATGAGAACCGTTTCAGTTCCCTGCAACAGTACAGCACACACACACACACACACACACAGACACACACATGCACAAACACTGTAGACAGCTGTAGTGGGTGTGGTGCAGTAGAGAGAGAGAATGAGAGAGAGAAAGCTTGTGTGTCTTTAATAGAAGGAGAGACAAAAGAGCACACCTAAGTCTAATCTGATGGAATAGAAGATGCTTTGATACATCCAGTTAACTGCTACTCTTTATTAATAGAATATACAGAGAGGCCCTTTCTAAGAGCGGCATGTGACAGCACTGAACGTGTGTATTTGATTCTCTGCTATTTGGTTCATGCTGTCAGATTTCCTGCCTAGACCGTATTGACTGTGTGTGAGTGCTGGTGTGAAACTCTGTGCTGGCTGGAGGGAGTGTTCTTGATGTTCATTTTACTTTGATGCCACATCTGTTTGTGCATGTGGGCTCATACACAAGCTCTCTTTCTCACTCTCTCTCTCTTTCTTTTTCTCAGTTGAGTGACTTAAAACAGAGGCCCCCAACCTTTTTTGCATAAAACAATATTTTCCACAAACCGGTATAAATGCAACTAAAAGCAAAAGGCGAAATAATACGAAGAAGCTCCCCAAAGACATTTGCTTTTTACTCATTTTTGCTAGCTTGTGGGCTACATTTTTGAAGTACCATATCACATGACCGAGATGAGTGTTCAAAATATAAGATCTTTTAGACTCCAATAATCAAAAAAATATTTTTATTCTGTGACCTGGTACCAAATGACTCAGGGACCGATATCGGTCTCCTGCCCAGTGGTTGGGAACCTCTGACTTATATGATGGCTAGAAGCTTCCCTGTGTTCCTGCATTCTGGTCTTTTTGTTGATGTTAGATTACAATACAGCTAAGCATGTCCTGTCACAATTATGAACTTTTTGCTGGCGGTTCTTTGACAGATAATTCATTCTGATTAACAGTTTTATTATTTTAAGTTTCTGCAACTAGAAAAGTACTAGCTTAAAAATGGACGTATTGGCTGATGTCTCTTCCTAGCTATTATTAACTTGAGGTGCTATACTAAGATGAAATGATATACTTCACGGATGTGCATGCATGTGTGTACATGCACTAACATTTACCGGTATGCAGGATCGTGTAAAATATTGTACCTTTATGACGTTGAATGTTCAAATAAAGTAAACACTTCAAACATTAACATGTTAAATGTAAACCCGTACTGATTTGCTCTTTAGTTTTATGGCGTACTGCAGTTCCAATGGACATGTGTTCCTGTTTTTACCCCACATGCATGGAGTGCTATGATTCTCCCCTGTGTGATATCTGTCTATTTGGCTGACAGGCACACATCAGAGTGTAAACTGTATTGATTTTTGTCTTTCATTTCTGTAACTGGCAGTTACAAATGGTGACACAGCACAGGAGCTAGAGGAAATGTGGAGAAAGAAACTCAGCGAACATATCAGAGCTGATTTCGATGATTGTAATTGAGCTGTATAACATGGTGAAAACACGAGGACATTAGATTTCAAAAAACAGACTCTGTATTGATTCTGTATAGTGGTAGTGTGATCTGTGTGAGATTAATTGTGTTCATCACTCACTGACTAATAACCAGCAGAGCATGGACTTATCTGATATGGTGTGGGAATTTAGGTCAATATGATGCAATGCAGCTTTCCAGGCCAAGAATAGAGATTATACCACAACCTGATTCATTGTAACTTTTTATATTGCCATATAGGTTATAAACAAATGGGTATTTTGGAAGTAAGGTGTGTCTGGGTTAGTACAGGGCTGTTTCCAGGCTCTTTCTGGAGCTTTCAGATGGTTTTGGAATTCATGCTTATACGTCTGAATTAGTCGGGCAGTTTTTAATAATAATGGGATCAAATTTTGGAAAAGCAATCTGAATTCTGTAAGTATATGGAAGCTCAACTTTGAGAACGTACCGCCTTTCCTTAGCATGTAGTAGACTCTGTAGTTTGCTGCTTATCAGCACAAGATACCTACAACTCCTTAAATTATCATTTTTTTTGATGAAAAATCACTGTTTGCTATTAAATAAACTCTAGAACTTAGTAAAATGCTCTATTTGTTCTGTATGGCGTTTGGTTGCCTGCAGCTGAGATTGTTATCAATGCCAAAAAGTGCTGTAAACACAAAACTACATCTTTAATTCTTGATCAAATTAAATTACAAACCAAGTGGCTATTTGCTAAATACTGAGTTCAGTTCATTAAGCGTCTAGAAGAGCTACAGGCAGTTAAATCTATTGATGCGTTCACAGCGTCACTAATACCATCACTTATAGACAATCTTATGGCCTGGGACTGCAGTCAAAACAGCCCTGAATGGAGGTCAGTGTCAGAAGGGCTGGAAGGGGGAGGGGAAAAGAGATAGATATTGAACAGAGACAGGGAGAGCAGAGTATGAAACATTGAGGTACTTTAAGTAAGTGGGAAAGGATGAGAGTGAGAGGAAAGGCACGTGCACAGTATCACAGTATCTGTTTTGATCATTACTGAGTGAAATTTTCTATTAGGCTCTCCTCAAGCCAAGGCTATTTAGCTCAGTCTTGTTTACTGTAAACCATCATGTATGTGTAACTATAAGCTGTTAGCCTGGTTTTCCTGTCTTTTCCACCCACTCTCTTGAGGCATCTTGCTAAGATTGGACCCAACAGTTGGGTGGCACCCATGGTGGTCCGTGTGCCAGGGAAAACAGCAGCAGAAGGGAAACCCTGTGTGTTTTCATTTGAATGACCAAAAGTGTTTGCAAGCAAATCCACCAACAGTATACTCCATTCAGGGAAAACAGCAGGAACATTATTAATTAAGCTATTATAACCTCAAGGTACTGATTAATTTTACAAGTCTGTTGGGTCATTTTTTTTGGTTATTGTTTTTTGTTTTTAGAAATGTTTTAGTTTACATGCGTTGTTTCCATTTAATTAAGTGTTCAATATTTCCTGCAAAATGGGCTTTACACAGAACAGTGCACAGAAACTGAGACCTTTATTATTAGGGTTTGTTTGGATGCTTTCAAAGAAAGTTATAGTTTCTGTCATTTTAAAGTTTTTTTGCTCTTCCTCAATTTGTGGTGATCAGAAAGATGTTATGATAATTTTAATCCATGAAATATTACAGTCTATGTGAATTCTGCATCCTCTACTGCAACAATAACTAAAAACTTACATCTTCAACCTGACATACAGAGCACATCAGTCTGTAAGAAAGCATATGGTGTGAACAAATGTTTCCTGTGACAAAGTTTTTACACCCTATCACTTCCCCATCTACCACATCTCTAGCTGACATTTCTCAAAGGACATAAAGTACGTGAAGGAGGCACAAACACAAGTAAACTGCAAAACATGAAGGATAGGTATGGTGAGGGCATGTGTGAGGAATAGTGTGATGGTGGACTGACCCAAGGGCATGAATCATAGTAACTTAAATACAAACAAACAATGAGCCATTGAACAAGCACAATCACAATTAAAAAAACAAAACAGCTGACTGAAGACAACATGACAGAAGACACAGTAAACCCTGACATTTTTCAAAATAAAAGTTATACCTTGGACCATGGTGTCCTTGCAGATGCTTTCAACCTCAGTCAAATTGGATGGACAGCACCAATAGACAGCCATTTAAGGATTTTTCATCGATGTTCTATTGGATTCATGTCTGGACATTCACAGACTGCTCCGAAAGCCACTCCTTTGTTATCTTGGCTGTGTGCTTTTGGAAGATGAATTGTGCCTTAGTGTGAGTTCCAGAGTACTCTGTAGCAGGTTTTCCTGAAGAACGTTTATATTTGGCTGCTGTCATCTTACCTTCGACTACTCGCTCGGTTCCTACCGCAGATCCCCACAGCATGATGTTGCCGCCACCATGCTTCACTGCAGGTGATGAGCAGGATACACTTGTTTCCATGTGTCTGTTTTAAACTTTAAGCTCTAAGGACCCCTGAACAGCCTTATTATAGACAGAGGGGCTGCACATCAGGGAAGATGGGCTAACCCTTTGATCTGCTAACAAAATGCTTGGTCGCAATCAGAAGGATGAGAGACACAACCAGTGTATTTATTAGATTTGATATTTGTGCACTGGGAGGTAGGGACACAGAATGATGGATTTTCACATAAGGGGGATAAAGGTGGGCATTACTGAATGTTTCTTTTGAATGTCTTGAATGTCACCATGGTAGAAGCTTTAACAATAATATTACGGAATGAGAAAAATAAAGTTGTATAATAGCACTTCCTTGCACCACAGAACTCCACCATGCTGCTGTCCTTCATGTGTTTGTCATCTGGACAGATGTTTAGCTGTGCTGAAGGTTTGATTAAACATTCCATTTTCAAAAATCTTGCTGTATGTACTTATGTTGGCTTTTCAGTGTTGTGCTTTTGTGGCTTTTTCCTATTTTTGATTGAATTTTAGAACCACCAACCCTTTCCAAAACCTAAGCTTTAGTTTAGAAAGATGGCACACTTACATCTCCCTTTCTGTCCATGATTTAAAAAATCTAACAACTCCAGACTTGTGCAGAATAGTTAAGTACTACTGATTCAGAATAGCTAAGTATATACAGAATAGTTTTTTCTACACTTTGCTTGTGTACCTCTGCTTTTTTATTGCCTCATACTACATTAGGAACCAGTTAATTTGTTCTTCATTAAAATTCCAAGCATCAGTCATCAAGGAGTCTGGAAATAGCTGACTCAGCACACATAACTGCATTTCATACTGATAGTACAGTAATCCCTCAGTTTTACGGGAACTATATTACCGCCAACAGTCCAGCGGTGGCGGTAATACACTGAAAAATTGTCAACCTCCATAAAAATAGAAGAAGAATGCATGTAGCATATCTGCTCCGTGTCTTCTTCTCGTGTTTTAGTGTTTTAACACCACCCCCCTTTTCTCAGTTTATTTAATATTAGTAAACATGTGGGTAGAGAGTTATTTCAACAGTTCTTTTGTGTACGAGAGTTTGTTTTCCCTTGCCGCACACTGCTAATGCTAACCTCTAATGCTAATGGTTTTTCAAACAATAAAGTTTTCTAATTCTGATTATTTATTTACGTTTATATTTTGTTTAAGGGTAATGCATTAAACTGAGTTTAACCTGAAATTAAAGTGTTCTGTGACCATATTTGGGGGCATTTTTATGGTTTACACCATAAAAACATTTTTAGGCATGTTTTTGCCAAAACACAACAACGTGTTTTTTCACTATACGCGGGTGCTCTTGGAACGTACTGTACTCATTTATCTAAGCCTGCTAACCTCCTTTCCTTCATCTATATATACTCCCATATAAATCACAAAAAAAGTTTTGTATTCAAAATGTTCATACTCCTGTAATGAACTTTGACAGGCCAACTTAATTTTTCTTCACAAATTTTACTCTGCAATAGACACAATCATTGGGATACACAATTTCAAATGGTGAATACTTTATGCAGAAAAAGCAGAATGCTCATATGACAATCTTCCGCTTTTTTAAAAAAGAAGTTCTTTTGGTCTTTGCACAGAACCATCTGGGCTGTTGAAGCAGTTTTACATCATGGTTTCACACAGCGCTCTTTCATCAAAAGGGTGTTTATTGCTAATGTGTTTCTAGGTGTCTCATATTCTACGCATGTTTAGTAAAAGGTCTTTGTGACATTATGGTGAGAAATCCTTATAATGACCTAGAATTATTTTATTGTAATTTCCTGAATGATTAGGTCTAGTGTTCTTTGCTAGAGTTCCAGACTAGACAGATACATTTTACTGGATATATAATGTGCATGGGCAAAGAATCAAATGTTAATTTTAATTGTTTACAATTAAATAAAATGTAATATAGTAATTATTTAAGTTTAAATCTTTAGTTTTGTCTCGGATTAAGTCTCTCTCTTTTCTGTGATTGTTGTCAGCCAGTCCCCATGAGGGATAGAAAAGATTGTCATAAGGCGCAAAAACATTTGAGTTTAGCAACTTATAGTACACAGAGTTTTGATTAAGCATGGTGCTAAGTGAATGGAGTGTGGTGCTAAGTGAATGGAGTTAATCTAATTTAGTCGCTTGTTATCAGGGTTGCATGGTCTGAATTAGCCAGAAGTGGAATCGGACGTTTTTTGCTAGAAACAGGCAATCGGCAGCTTTATTTTGATTTTGATATCAGCTAATCTGTATTATAGCTTAATGAGGTAAATAATGTGAGCTAGGTAAGAGCTCTTGCACTGCATTTATACCAAAATATTATATCTGTAGCATTCTCCTTGTGTTTTTCTCCAGTGTTTGATTTTTGGAATGTTGTCCACTGCCCTGCTCAGGGTTCTTGTTTTCCTCGACAGAATATATCCCTGCGTTTTCTGTATGTCTTTGGGTTTACTTTATAAGACTTTCCATTAAATGTCTGTTACTATCATCTCTAGCCTGTAGCCTGGTCGTCTCGTGTTTTTGTATAACTGCTGGACCCCTCGTTTATGATTTTGTTTTTGTTTCTTACTTGTGTATTAAATGCTTTTGAATCTCACAATTATATCCCCAGTCATTACAGTCTTACGTATCGTGTGAGTTTTTGCTATTAAAAACAGCTAATTAAACCTGTACATAAAAAGTTGTAAATAAACAAGAATCGACCATAAAATAATTTTTGATTATTGCACTTCTACTTATTGTCTTCAGTTTATAAGTTCTGGCCTGTTGTGCCTCAGAGGTGTGTGCTGTTGCTAGTTTACAGTGTTTGTTATTTTATTTGCTAAAAGTTGTCATGACAGTATTGACTGGTAAGAGCGCAGTGTAAAGCGGCACTTTCTCTTAGCGTCTCCCCAGTGAATAATAAAAGTGAAACATCTACAAGGCAAAGATTCACCTGTGTCATTATGTAGTACTGATTTAAAGTCTGTAAGATTTGTGGAGTAGATTTGGTACATTTTGTGTGAGGAGAAGGCTGCTTTCTGTTTGGTGGCATTCTTTTAAAGTACACTGGTGGAATGCAGTTTTCCACTGTGATCGATACTCCATACTTTATTTTTGTACTATATAAGATACAATGCATAAAACATATTAATGTGTTCAAAATTTGATTATTTGTGTACTTAGGTTTTGCACCGTATGCGTTATCACGTTATGAAATCTGTATATTCAAGGACATAGCATACCTTGATGGCTTTATGTAAAGTAGACAACAAAGTTATATAATTTAAATACTTGAAATTTTAACACACATTTCAGAATTTCTTATTATTTTGAATCTCTGAAGCCTGACCTCCAAAATCTTGTGTAAATGTCTTTGATGAGAAGATCAAACCCATCTTAACATGTTTTTTAATAGAAGTACTAAAAGTTGGAAAAGCCTGATCATTTTGTACAAAGGTGTTAATGTTCATACAGTTGAGTAGAAACCCTAAAAATAGTGCAGTTTCTTCTTTATTTTATTTTGTCAGAACTTGTTTTAAACTTGTATTTGTATAAAAAATTCTGTTGGTTATTTCTTGATTTGAATGAGAAAAGAAGAGTGAAATAGGGTAGTGTTAGCTCTGTCAATTTTCAAACAGGGAAATAATACACGGATCTACATGATGTGTAAAGAAAAGATGATGCATGTGACCAGGCCACCTTCTTTAA
This sequence comes from Phenacogrammus interruptus, assembly GCA_037974425.1. Classification (NCBI taxonomy): domain Eukaryota; kingdom Metazoa; phylum Chordata; class Actinopteri; order Characiformes; family Alestidae; genus Phenacogrammus; species Phenacogrammus interruptus. Next base: position 10,828,840 of record JBBPCW010000127.1, read on the forward strand.
TTGGTCTGTGGTCCACATGGCCATTTTAGGTTCTTTTCGGGTTGGACAGGTGTCAGCATGGATACTCTGAATGGTCTGTGTACTGCGTTCTGTCAACTTTCCATCATAACCAGCAGCCGGGGTCCTGGTGGTTAGGGAGTTGCCCCTGCAATCAGAAGGTTATGGGATCAAATCCTAGGACTGCCAGTGCCATGAGAGAGGTACCTTTGAGCAAGGTACCGTCCCCACACACTGCCTCCTGGGCGCTGCGTTCCTGGTTGCCCTCTTCTTCATTTAGTGAATGAGTTAAATGCAGAGAAGAATTTTGTACTGTTCACATTGTGTGCTGTGCAGTGTTCACATATGACATTTTAACGCATGTTCTCATCCCACACAAGAACCAAAGTACTGAAAAAGTTAATAAGTCTTTGTAAGTGTAAATCAGTGAGCCTTGGATGCTTGTGAGCCTGTACAAAAATGCATAGTACCATGGGATTCCATGTGTTGTATAGCACCCACACCTGTTTTTAATATAACAATACAGCACAATACAATTAGATCAGTCACACCCTTTCAACTGCCTTAGTCATTCTTAGACCATAGGCTGTGTGGTGTATAATAGTGGCTTAGTTGTCATGCCTTTGCCTTTACCTGCATAACTTCCTCTGTCCTCTTCACCTTACTTCACCACCATACACTCAGAAAGCTCTTTCTCTTGGACGGCCAGGTTCTTTTGCACAAGCACAGTGATCTTTGTGCCTAGAATTTTACATGTAAGGATGTACTCGATAAACAGCTGTACTCACATGAATGTGAAATGTACATAGATGACTGGCCAAAATACACTTTATTATTATCATTTCTTAGTTGGAAGAGGTTTGTGTCTTTGAGAAATGTTTATTGTTATGATTTAGCATTTTGTGTGAACACAATGAGTAATGCATGAGTTGCACCCATGTGGGGCTTCAGGCACTATTCTGAGAATAAATGGTTTAAATTAATGTTTTTTTTTATTGTTATTATTAAAGGCAATGGATCTACATACTGTATATCACTGTGAGCACTCAAAGAAACATCTGAATGTGTAAGGCTTCTTGTCCCTAATGAAATCTTGTTGTAAACAATTCCTTAAGTAATTAAATAATCGTTTGATATTGTTGCAAGAGTTTATTTGATACTTAGAGCAGCATTTCTGAAAACATTCAGCCTAAGGTGCAGTCCGTGAGTAGTGAGGACCACTGTGTGTCTCCCGTTCACCAGACCCTTATTCGTAGCTTTTCTTTCATACTAGAGGCATGGCACTATTCTATGACCTTGTAGATAACTTCTAAGTGGGTGCTGGGTGGCTGTGAATTGTGAATGCTTGGTAAATTTGTGATTTTTTAATGTTAGGTTTTATGCAAGCATTATTATAACCATAAATAACATTATTGATTAAAAAGACACACATTTTTCCATGGGCTTGTAGTGCCCCCCTGTGGTCCCTAAATTTGGACTACTGCTAAAGAAGACAAATTAGAATATTAAGAAGACAAATTAGAAAATTAACTAAAGAAGAAATTATTATATATTTTTTCAAACCCACTTAACTGTACTACCAAACATATTTTGTTGTCCAAAGCTTAAATATATTGTTTAAAATGCTGACTAAAATAGCAAATATACATTGCTGCAGTATTATCACTGCAAATAAGCTGGTGGGGACATGTGTAATGTGTAAATAGCCCATTCTCCGGATGCGATATTAAAGAGCTATAATTTGGTGTGATTAAAAGGTTTTATAAACATTAGAGATGAGCCGGATACTCGGCTGAAACGAGTATCCGGTACGGATAAAGCACTTTTGACGAGTACGAGTACCAT
>JBBPCW010000127.1:10860162-10870636 GCA_037974425.1 Phenacogrammus interruptus
ACAGACCGGCGTGCAACAAGTCAGTCAGCATAGAAAATCAAAGAAGGAGAAGAAAACCAGCAGTAAATCATTGATCTATTTGTGCACGTATAACAACAATGGCGTCTGCATTACCACATCTGATCAAAACACAGAGTAAATCAGTAGATCACACATCTGCGATCACACGTCTGTGATCACACGTCTGTGCTTTGTTTCCCGGCGGACCGAAAATAAACGCGACACTCATGTCCCCTGGAAATCCGGTAAAATTCAACCAATCAGATGCGGACTTCGAGATTCCTGAAGTGTTTCCAGTTAAGTGTACCATATGCATCGGATGTTTAGCCAACGTGCCATGGGCGTGACGTTTGAGGCTGAGACTACTCAAAAAGTGACAAAGAAATCCATATAAGAGCCAGTGGCTTGTTTACATTCAGACAGGCACAGAGTGTAGAAAGATCCTGTGTCTATAATCTACTTTTGTCACTTTACTTCACTTCTGAAAGTGTCACTAACATTAGATTTTCTCGTTCTTCTCTTTTTCTTCCTCTAATCTCTTTCCACTTCTCTCTTCTCCTCCTCTTATCTTCTTTTCCCAATTCTTCCCTTCATTTCCTTCCACCTCCTTGCACTTCTCTCCCTGTGCCTCCTTATCTTCCCTTCCTCCTTCTCTCTCTGCTCTGTAGATCACATAGCCCACATCATAGAGCTCTTGGGCTGTATCCCACGACACTTTGCTCTCTCTGGAAAATATTCCCGGGAGTTCTTCAACCGGAGAGGTAGCTGTAGGAGCACTCGGGGAGGATGAATACATGCACAATCCCGCTCAGTACAGACAGAAAGATGTTATTAATATCCAGAAGTTGAATCTACGAAATTTTTATTTGGAAGGATTATTGAGACATTAAAACAATTCATTACATTCTTGTCTGTGATACATACTGTAGTGATCACAGTCATTATAGGCTAGAAGGAGATTATAAGAGTAGCAGTCTTGCCTATCTGTCCATGAGTTGGGCTGCCGTGCATCTACTCACCTTCCTGCATGAGTGTGTGTGCATGTTTTACTGATGTCTGTGTGCGTGTTTTGTTTTTGTCTCTGTATGTGTGTCTTGGGGCGTGTGTCCATGTGTGTACGGTGATCAGACCATATCGCTCTGATTATGGAGTTGCTGGGGAAAGTCCCACGCAAAGTCATCGCTGCAGGAAAATACAGTCGTGAGTTCTTCTCCAAAAAAGGTAATGGAGTTCTGTCTTGTCAGGTCCACAGGAATCTTAAAACTAAGTCTAAGAGACAGCGCTGGACATCATTTAGGCTGTTTACACCTTGCATCAACGTGCATTTTCAATGATTATGTTTAGATCTCACTTGACCGCACAAAAAGCCAGGTGCATACACAACAAGGACACGCTGTGACTGGATTACAGTTGATATTTCAAACAACATTCAGAAGTGGTCTTGATCACATTCAGTACAAGTGTACATGGAATACATTTCCTATATCCAAATACAGCTACAAAAGTGTCTGATGAAGTTTAACCAACAGATGAGAGTATAAATAAATAAACAAAAAGAATAAGGATGCATGAATCTGCAGCCTACTTGCGCTCTTGGCAGTTAGAAGTGTCCAAATGGGGGTAAAAACCTGAACAACAGGGATGCATTTTAGTGGAGTATAAATGTCTGGCCAAAGTATATCCTCTGAACACAGGCCAAGGTATTGACAGTCTTAATAAGGTGGCAACCAACAGTTGGGATAAGAAGCAAAACATCAGTTGGTAGCATGCCTTAAAGAAAGCTAGTCCAGGCATTTCTATGCTGTTGTGTGAGCTTGGAGTTCTTTATGTAAACAAGCTTGCGGGTTTTTTTCCTGATTATTTTTGTGGAATTGCATCATCAAAGTAGGTTGCCCGCAGTCCTCTGTCAGTCAGTGAGATAAAGCTACTGTGAGTTAGATTCCCAGACATATTTTATCTTTGGTTTTTACCAGTGGTTTCCAACTCTGGTCCTGGGGCCACCCTTCCACATTTTATTTTTTTCTGTTCTATTGCAGCCAAAGCAGGGAAAGCACTAAAATGTGCAGTGAAGTGGTACACCAGAAGGGTTGGACACCACACTGGCATAAACACTATTCTGATCACTATTCCACATAATATATTAATCTCAAGCCTATTGTCTGCGGATGAACTATCCCATTATTACTGCTTTACTACTTTCTACTTTAGCAGTACCTCAGACAATGAAATGTAATGTTGCTATTAGAGCAGAAATGTGTATATTCAATGTGAGGATGTTCGTTGTGGACTGAGGTTTAACATTGTGAACCCTTATTCATCTGCAAAAAAACTCAGAAGAAAGCATGATTGTTGTTAAATTAAGTGATCCTTGGCTTGCTTTGGTTGCAATCATGAATCATCTTTTACTTTTTATTTTTCTTCAAACAAACTCCTGTCCAGTGTTTGTGCAGAACTGACTCGAGTTTTCTCTCTCTGTTGCAGGCGAGCTGCGGCACATCACTAAACTGAAACCATGGTCCCTGTTTGATGTTCTGGTTGAGAAATATGGTTGGTCAGCTGAGGATGCTGGCCACTTCACGCACTTCCTGCTGCCCATGCTAGAGATGGTTCCAGAAAAACGCGCCTCTGCAAGAGACTGCCTAAGCCACCCTTGGCTCAGCTCGTAGCACCTTCCCCTCAGACACTCATTCCTTCCCCCTAGTGGCAGCCTTCAGGACTCCTCAGGTGCAGCCTGTTCTCAGTCTGGGGTTGGGGGATGTAAAGAGAGAGAGGGAATGAAGCTCGAAGGAGGGATGTATGTGGGCTAATACAAGACTTTTGGTCTCAAGTTCATACAATCTGCACTCACTGTTTGTCACTCTTTCAGAGAGACATACACAAGCTTAGCTGGTGCTGATGTTTACCTAGGAAAATGGTTCTTTGTCACCCTTATTCATATCAGTAACAGTTGAATAGGGTGATGTTTTGTAATCACAAAAAACAGCAAGAGAAGGATTACAGACATAACAGGAAGGCATACTTTTTCAGAGTTGCAGTGTAGTAAAGCTGAAGTGATCAAACAGAGAACATGAAGATGGTGACCAGTCATGTTTGTGTTTTAGGCTTTGAGGTAAATGTTTATAGGTATTTTCTGAAAGGCATGCGTTCGTGCCTTGTGCAAAGTTTTCTTGAATGTTCTTGAGTAGTTGAACTACGTCTTGAGCTACTGTGAAACGTCTTGTTTCTGGTTTCATGATTCCAGTGTTCGAGCTTTGGGTTGTCTCCAAAAAAAGAAAAATTCAGGAATGTCTAGTATTGGCAGCTCTGCCTTGCACTGACAGTGTGTACTGTGATCTGTTGGAACAGATTTGTGTCAGTGTTACCGCTTTTACTGTTTCTCATGTGTAACAGGAAGCCCATCTGAGTCCCTCTCTGCTTTATCCCTCTCCTCTCTCACCTCCTCTACCCCCTCCCCATCACAGAGAAAGAGCCCCCTGAGTCAAGGTTCTGCCACATAACTGTTTACAACCCTCCCTTGCCCCATAAAATCCAACAAAAAACTCACCCTTATGCTCAGCCAGAGCTGCATGCCACTCTTCAGGCCCCTGCAGACACAGAGGAGACTCCCAGGCCGCAGGGTGAGCTGTTGCCTCTGGATTTAAAAGAAAGAAAGAGCGAGCGAATGAGCGGGTGTATGATGAACAAAATACAAGAGACAGACCGCTCATTCTTAAAGATTTCCTTGTGGTCAGGAGAGACTGATGGCGAAAAAAGGACAAGCAAAACAATGTTTCACTCATCTGTTGAGATTCCTCTACTTTGGTTCTTTCATCTTGCTCATTTTGAAACAGGTTGAAAACAGAGTTCTTTTGTGTGAAGGCTCTGGTTCGAGCCGTCTGCTGTTGACTCTCTTAAGCATTCCTGCTGCCACATAAATGCTTCCTACTGTTGTACAATGATAACGGTTCTTTTTATTTTTGTCAGCAAGCACCTTCATGTTCGTGGCAAGGTGAACCCAAACTTTTTCCTGGTTCTACCTGAACCCCTTTCGTTCCTGAACATCTCCAGTAGAGGATGTGTAAAAACTGAGGTTGCACTTGTGTATGTTTTGTTCAGGCATAATTTCCACTGTACAGAGCTCCACCGTTCCAGCTCCAGGCTGACGTCTGCCCCACTACAGGACTATAATGCAGCTCATTAGAGGGCGGAGCCTCGCTGCCATGGAGACACAGTTACAGTGACACAGCTGATGCTGCTGGAGGCTGTTGGAATGTGAGACTGACTGTCGCCCCTGTGGCGGATTAAGGGTACCACACCCCCCGCCCCGCACACACTGCAGCTCTCTCTCAGTGCCAATGCCACTCTTCCACTGTCCAAATCTCTCATCATCACAGTTAGTCCAGTCGCCTATTTTCGCAATAAAAACGAGTATAAATAGATGGTGAAATATTTTTTAAAACGATATTTAATTCATTTAAAGAAAAAAAAAGAAATCTGATGTTGTGACAGTGACCGAATTTCGTCTTATTATTGAGGTGATTGTGTTTTGTCCGTTTAGAGATGTTTTTATTTCTTTTGTAATTATTATAATTAACTATTATTGCCATTAGTTATTTTTGTTTGGTTGTCATCTCCTCCCTTTCTCATTACATTGAACAGTGCTGCTCTGTATGGACTAGTGTGATGGTGAAGAAAAGTATCAAACATTTTTGCAATAATAGTGAATTTTTGCACCAAAAGCTCCTGATCTCTCACTTAGCCATGCTGACTGTTCTTCCCGACAATGACAGAATAGCATCTCTTCTTGTCTGTTTTTCATCGACAGATTTAATAAAATTGTAAATGAATGGACTCCTTTCCTTTCACCTGGCCGTTCAGCAAGGCCTTCAGTTATGTAACACACAGCCGCCTGATCGCAGTTCTTTTGACTGCCATACACTGAAAGCGGACTGAGTGCGTTTTCATTAGGTTGAATCAGACGTAACAAAAAAATATAAGTAGAGACACATCAGGTGTTTCACAAAAACATAATTTAGAACTTTCAGAGGGCAACTGTGTCATATTCATTACACAGGGGTAGGGGTATGTTTATATATTTGAGCTCAGTCAGTGTCTCAGAGGTGCTCAACAGCTAAAAAGCAAGGGCATCCGCCCTGCGACCTGCTGAGGTACCGTCCCACACACTGCTCCCCGGGCACCGTGTTCCTGGCTGCCCCCTGCTTCACTTGGTGAATGGATTGAATGCAGAGGAAGTATTTCGTGCTGTTCACACTGTGTGCAGTGGTGTGTTCACGTATGACAAATGGTCACGAGGCCTACATTCAGTACTTCCAATGCACTTTTGTTTGTTTTTAACATATTGTGTGCTGATTACTTCTTGAGGTAAATTGGATTGCTTTGTGGTTTCTTTAAATGGCCTTTATTGGCAGCTCAGCCCATAAAGGTTTTGCACCATTTATTAAGGCTGAGGAAATTAACGACCAGCATTTGGAAACTTGGCAAATCCTGTTGAGCTACAATCCTGCAAAAAGGAATGTTTTAAGCACACCTAATGAGAATTAAAACGGACTACTTCCAAAAATTCTGCTTAATTTGGTAATTGAGATCAGTTTATTAAGAACGGTTTAAAAATATTAAAGGCAGAGAAACTTACCAACTCTTGCAGGTGTCAAAGACCTTTTAAGGATGACTTCAGGGTCTATTTATGCCATATGTACCTCTCTACCATAGCTGAATTTTATAAGTACATTTTAGGCCAAAATCATATATCATGCCACAGGCAGCATATCCATAACCATTTCATATCTTTCTAAAGAAGTGCTTAGAAGCATTGAAGTCTTCAGATGTCCAATTCGTATGACAGTCCCTAGAACAGAGCACTTCACATCAAAATGTACATTTTAAACATTTAATTAAAACGATTAAAATTATTGGTGCAATTACACCTTACATAAGCCCCAGAGTGCTCTTGATCTATTCAACTGCTCCCCTTACCAACACACCAGTAGATGAGAACTATATGTCCATAGATTTGTAGTAAAAGAGAGAGTATTTGTAGGGAGTTTATCCTTTTCTGTAGTAACTGCCTGCATTAGTGAGGCCTGATACTGATTAGTTGTACAAGCTGTGTGCAACTGTATGCTTCTTTTAGGACTAAACTCTATATATTTTAACCAAACAGCCTTATAGTATGATTTTGTGTAATGGTTTAACATGCCTCAGATTCCTTCACAGCCAGGAGTTCCTAACTTCTAGCTTTTACATTTATTTGCAATATGGTGGCACTAGTCCTAAACATCTTGGGAACAAAAATATCAGACGAAAAGATTTCCATTTTTTAATGCTGTCAGTGCAGTACCTTTGGCAAGGTTTTTCTTTTCGCTTTTGTGGACTGTCTGGCACAGGCGTTTGGTGTGCTAGGTGTTTGCAGTCTTATGTTGTGTAGATACACTTCTCTTGATACCTCACACACCATGAGAGTAACAAAAGACTCAAATTCATTCATCAAATTTTCCACAGTTTTATTACGAGCTATATTACAAACATCTAAACCCCTCGTGGAGTTTTGAAGTTCATGCCGACTGTTGGCTGAGTGACCTGTAGGTTGGATAGATTGCCAAAATCCTGCAAAAGGGAGACAGACAGACAAATGGGTTAAGACTAATCTAGATAGCTTAAGAGGAGATTTTCAACATGAAAAAGAACCCAAAAACCTAAGACTTAACCTAAAACTGCAGTTTACATAATGGATTATTTGCAGTGTTTAATTTGCCATATGAAATGACTAAAAAAAAAAAAACCAAAGAAAAAAAATCCATATGCATCCATATAAAATGAATGTCTGAAAGCTACAGGGTTTGTCAAGAACATGTCTAGCAAACACGGGAATGTCTTTCATGTCACTCTCCCTGTAGTATCAATGACCTGGCAACCAGACACCACAGCCACTTTCGATACAGGGGTTTACATCAAATTCCTCAATTTTTAGCCCACAATTCAACATACCAGAAGCTTAAGCATCTCCTTGGTGTCAGGGTCTACTTCAATGATTTCCTGGTCCAAAGCAGACACCTGTAAAGAGAAAAATAATTACATTACAGAGAACCACAAGACTCTTCTTCAGACAGCTCAGAGTTGCACAAAAGCCCAATTAAGGTATGATCCAAAGCTTTCAGCTGCAGATTATGCGCCTAAAATCACAAATTTCACATTTAAATCCATCCTGTCTGGTATAAATAGGCTCTAAAGCACATTGAGCATTCTCTCATTAGCACCTGTGGCGATTAGGGCTAGGTGATATGGTACATCACAATACTTTACAGTTTCAGGATACAGATAATAACTATGTAGGTTTGAGATTACAGGTGAAAACAGCAGATGTTTTCTCAAGTCAAATAAAAACTAGCACACTACTAAAACTAAACCAAGTGAAAGATAAGTTCAGATTTTCACTCAATATTTCCACACTCACGCACACACACACACACTATACTGTACTCTTTAATGAATCAAGCAGTTATTCTTCAAGTACATATTTACAATATGCTCAGAAATGCTTAGTAACGATGTAATTTATCACAGTAATGTAAAAAATGGCCTCCCCTAAGGGAGATTGATGCTTTCTAAGTGCAACAACAAATGTACAGATGTCTGAAACATACAGGGTTTGACAGGAACAAGCAATCCTGCAAACACGGGAAAGATTCAGTTTTCTCTTCCTGTAGTATCAATGACCTGGCAACCAGACATGCCACAGTCACTTTCGATACAGGTGTCACCCAACACAGCTCTTGCAGTCACAAAACTGCAAAGAGCGGAAATGAGAAGCCACTACCCAGCAGGACAAATTGGTGGCTGTACATTTTCACCATTTCTTGATCAAGCAGTGATTCAATATTTGTCACGTTCCTTTGGTCTATTCTCCCCAAGCACTTTCCTGCAAAATCTTGCTCCTCAAACAGTTAAAGCCAAATGAAACTGGAACCTTGAAATTAGGCAAAAATAATGATATTAAACAAAATGATGTTCCGTGATGAGCTACTCCACCAAATCAGGCTGCTACTGTGATCACTGACTGACCACGAAGCAGAGTTAGATACAAACATGAGTCTAGCCAACATTCTTAAATGTCAAGTCCACACAGGGAACAGTGAACTCCACAAATCATACTCAGAATCGATCCTTGTTTTGGAGGGTTTTTGATGAGAATGATATATATATAGAGGCAGGATTTGTAAATCTACAAAAAAGTAACAGCTTGTAAAATGAGGAGATAATGTAACTCGTGTAAAATTATAAAAAGCTCCATTAGATGTGCTCAAATTCTCACCCCCAGATCCACGTCAACACAGATCAACTGGCTATAACCGATCTTCTCCATCTACTCCATTAACTTGGCCATCAATCAATTTCCTAACAAAGAAAACTTTCTAGAGGCTTGGAAACAGCAAGGGACCCAACTGCACTCTCTGCGTTCTTAAAATCAAACCCCCATGTTTCATCTTTATGCATCTCCCTGAAGCTCAGGCACTCAATGCTTCATTGTTACGCTGTTACAGAAAGACAGAAGGTGGCAAAGCCTCTAGAAAATGAAGTAAAATATGAGGTGCTTGCTCACAGCCAGCATAAATTTATCAACATCAAAAGCAGAGCAGAAAAGAGGGGGTTCCCAGAGGATTCTATAACATGATCTTATTGCTGCACAGTAGACGAATGAAAAAGATCACAGCGAGCCTAAACCTACCTCTGGGACATAGTTGTCCCTCCTTTCCCTCTCCTCCTCCTGTAGTTTGATTGAGATGCCTCTCACTGGCCCCCTCTGGATACGCTTCATTAGGTGGGTCACATACCTGCAAACGTGCAAAAAACAAATACGATCCTTCAGATAATCATAACCCCAAACATACCAATCACATTATCAAATTCAACAGGACTAATTATGATCTATAATGAATCATGCTGTTGTTCTGTAAGTACTGAGCATATCTAGTGCAAAAACAAATGTACAGATGTCTGAAACATACAGGGTTTGACAGGAACAAGCAATCCTGCAAACACGGGAAAGATTCAGTTTTCTCTTCCTGTAGTATCAATGACCTGGCAACCAGACATGCCACAGTCACTTTCGATACAGGTGTCACCCAACACAGCTCTTGCAGTCACAAAAGATAAAACTACAAAGAGCGGAAATGAGCAGCCACTACCCAGCAGGACAAAGTGGTGGCTGTACATTTTCACCATTTCTTGATCAAGCAGTGATTCAATATTTGGCATGTCCCTGTCTATTCTGCCCAAGCACCTTCCTGCGATTGTGTGGAATAACGGAGTATGCAACTGAACGTCAGCTTGCTTTTGTTCACAGTATCCTGCTTCTCAAACGGTAAAAGATAAAATAACAAAACTAACCTTGAAATTAGGCTAAAGTAATTATATTAACCAAAATTATGTTCTTTGATGATGTGCTTCACTGTGATCAAGCTGCTGCTGTGTTTGCTGACTGACCACAAACCAGAATTACAGATACAAACATGAGCCTAGCAAACAATCTCAGTGTCACACTGTGATTTCAACACACACCCACACACATAATGCTTTGGAAGCATGATTGCAACCGTTTACATGACCCTTTATATAACAATGAACCCAAATAAACCCGTCAAATACAGCTCGAGCCCTCCTGTGAGGGTGTAACTATTTCAATACAGTATTGAAACTCAACTGGTTTGCATTGGGATACTTGTCACCATCATTGAACCCAGTCTCCAGTAAAATCTACCTCCTTTGACATGGTCGCCAGCTCAGTCACAGTTTTACAAGACCATTATCTAGCACAAAGTCATGCCATTTTCCAGTATAGAACTGGAGCTCTGTATGACTGAGCCTAATAAACACTGTAAACAAAACTGAGTATGGACCTCAGAACCAAAAACTGCATCAAAGCTGAACGTGTTGCAGCTCAGCCACTGCTGGCTGCTCTAATAATAAGAACAGCGATCCGCTTCTTACCCGGCGATCTTGTTGCGGAGCTTTTTGCTGGGAATGATGGCGATTTCCTCACACACGCGCTTGTTGGTGTGGAAGTCATTGCCCAGACGGGTGTAATATTTTTCAATGATGACCCGTGCGGCCTTTTTCACCGTCTTGGTCCTGACTCGACCCTGCAGGTCAGAAGAGCACAAACATCCTTAAGAAACGTGGAAGACAGACAGACATACCTAAAACAAATGTGTAGCACTAAGAAGTCTGACTGTCTGTATGAGAGAACGCACACCACTTTACACAACTAGGACTTAGAAAGACATCAGATTCAGCAGGACCTTCACCACTTACACATACTCAAACTCCCTGTACCACTAATATACACTATACCTTTTATGGAACCACCAATACACACATCACCTTCATCACAAACACATTATATCTTAACGTTACACTCTTAAATCCATCTACACTTTACCACTAACACACACAAACACACAGCCTTCACCCGTACCAC
>JBBPCW010000127.1:10908274-10933902 GCA_037974425.1 Phenacogrammus interruptus
GGAATATCGGCTTTTTGTACCGATTTGTATCGGTATCGGCCTTCAAAATCCTTCATCGTTCGGGCTCTAAAATCAATCATTAGATGTTGCTATAACAAACTTCTGACATGGTTTGGTCTCAAAGTTTCCAAATAATTTTGTCTTTAAATTATGTAACATTTTACGAAAGACAAATGTACATTTGGAGTAAAATATAACCGTATTTTCAGTCTATTACCACAAACATCAATGCTCTGGAAAAGCACGCTTTAATTAAAATACACAAATGATCACATTAAATCTTACTCATTTTCTCAACAGTTTTGTTCCTATTGTGCACCACAATGCTGTACATCTAGTTCGTGATCCCAGATTAAGCAGCTGCCTCTGGCTGAATCTTTGTGGTGTGTATTTGAGAATGGCTGTGTGTTCTGGGACAGGCTGGCGAGACGCCATCTGCCTAATTTTCTGGGGAACTACCCAGTGCCACAGGCTCTGAGGGACTGTGTGGAGGCCCAGAATGATGTGCTGGCAGTTCAACCTGCTCTTGGCGAGGTGAGGGATTACTCAGTGTGTGCATTTACATGATTTGTATTTGTGCAGAGTAAAGTTTAAATTTAGGGTACAGTGCAGTACTTCTAAAAAGTCCAATACCTTTAATTAGTCTTTCTTTCTCTTCCTTTTGCTCCATCCTTATCTCATTTTAGCCGCTGTGTTTGTCCTCCATGGTTTCTCGTTTCTCAACCTTGCTATGGCTGGAGGAGCTGAAAGCAGAGAGAGAGGTCAGAGAGTTTAATATCAGTGGCGCCCTTCTCAGGAAGGGTGGTTTATACCTTCACCTGGAGGTGCCTGGTCTCAGTGAGGGAAGGCCAAACCTCTCCATAGGTGAGGAAAGTCACTGCTAGTGTTTGCTAAGAGCATACTGTATAACTCATGGGTTTTTAGCCTTTTCCACCTCAGGGTCCTCCTGTTTTACTAAAAGGTATAATGACCCAGCTGGAGAAATGACATGTAACTGCATGTTTGTTATGAACAATAGCTTAATAGATCATTTCTGATCAACCAAAATGTATTAAACTGTCTTGAGTTGCTACTCTGCTCTTTCCTGCAAAGTAGAGTGATGTCTCTAAAATGTTGAGGATTTTTGACAGAATTAGCCGCATTCCCTCAATCCTTGACATTCATATTTAATGTAAACTGGATTGTATAGTTTTTGCATACAACTTTTTTCTCTTTTTTAATTAATTTTTTTTTTTCAAATTAATTTTATTTATAATTTTTGCTTGTTTTTTTCCCTTAGTTACATTACCAACCAACTTTGAATTGCTTTCTCTTGCTGAGTATAGGTGCATTTACCACCAGAGTACTTCAAAGCCCATTTGCGGGTCAATTGTTGAAACTTGGGTCTAGGCCTGCCCAGGTTTTCAGTGTCACAGCAGCTTTTTTAATAAAGATCTGAGCATCATGTGAAGTACCTACCTGTGCTCGGATTCGGAACACATTAAAAAAAATAAGAAAAAAGAAAACAGGATGTAGCTTGAAAAACAAAAGTCTGTAGTAACAGACTGTCTGTTATAATCTAAAATGTATAAAACGAGAATATTTGCACACCAGTTGTTTTCATTAAAGCTAATTGGCGCAAATGTTATAACGATAAGGATGCTCACCCTCTGTGGCAGATGTGCTCAAATACATACAAATACTCTTTTGCTGTATTGACCTGTTTTATCTTACTGCTGATATTTCCACCCTTGTCTAAAATGATCACATTGCAGCACTGTTGTCATTCTTCGTGAAATACAACCCTGCTCCGATCCGCTACTGCCTTGTTTCTTTCTTTCCAGTTGTACTTTGATGTCATGGCGCACACATTTTATCAATGTCAGATAAACCTACCGACATCTATTAAAGGAATAGATCTGAAATGGTTCTGAAAGACACAGTTCCCAACACTGAGTCTAACTGTACAGCCTAAAGTTTCTTTTAAAGTGTATGTGTGGTCATTTACAGGAGACAAAGTCATTCTGAAGAAGTCGTGCAGTAATTTTGCTGTGGAGTATATTGGTTACGTTACTGAGGTGCTCTTTCTTAATTTTTTTACTTAAATTGATCTGTAGGTTGAATCTCAATTGGCTTCTTACTAAGGATGCTCTGATCAGGATTTTTGCCACCGATACCAAGTACCGATTTTTTTTTTTGTCATGGTAATCAGTTGATACCAATGCCGATTCTGATGCTTCAAGTTTATATAACTGATATGTAAGCTCTCTGATCACCATTAACTTTTTTTCAGATAAAGTAATACTTGCCTTTGTTATATTTTTGCTATATTTTTACAGTAATGTATCTAATGTAACTATTGTTTTAACAGCATACTAAATAATCACAAAAGTATTTATTATATAGTAAACATTGTTAATATGCCTTTACAATGGGGTTCAATCGAAGTCATCAATTGTGATCGGCCAAGTTTAACGAGTACTGATCGAGTCATAAAATGTGATTATCGGCCGATCGATCGGAGCATCACTACTACTTACTATGTTGGAGCTCATACAATTGGTGTGTACAAGGCCCGTTATTTTAAAGAAGCAAGGAGCTATTTGAGGTTCAGCCAAAGTTTTATTTTTTTAAATTGATTTATTTTTTTCCTGTAATCTAGTAAAGCAGTAGCACTTTAACGCTTTCTGGACCTACAGATCAGTGAGGAGGACGTGAGTTTGCGAGTAAACCATGAGTTTCAGAAAAACTACGTGGGAGAGCCCCTGGATGTGGAGTTTACATACAACAGGTGTTTGTCAAATCTTTCTCTTATACCGTACCTAACTGGAGTTCAGATCATTAGAACTGTACGTGAGCACGTTAATAAATATGCACTAATGGGTTTGTCGGTTTCTTTTCCCTGACCAGGTGTAAATGTATTGTTACTAATTCAGTAGGTCTTATAAATAGCTCACCTGTGTTTATGTATTTGTCTTGAGATTCTTTTTTTAAAAATTATTTTAAAAAGCATAATTATCACAATGAATTCTGGCTCCAAAATCAGGTTGACAATGAAGAGGTGTCATGCTGCTCTGCAACAGGCCAAGCACTTTGGAGAAAATGGTGAGCTTGTTTTAGACTGCTGCTTCTTCTTTTGTTGTTTTTTTACACCCAGATAGGCATTTCAGTGTGTCCTGTCTGGAGCAGTGACCCTCAATTTCTTTAATCTCTGCTGGTTTAGTACTTTTCCCTAGAGTTTTGCAGCCGCAGAGCCCCGTATGGACTGGAGAATGGAGAACTGAGCAACCGCAACAAGAGAATGAAGGTGAACCTCCCAAACAAGAGAATGAGGTGTGTACATACATGATATAAAATGATTTTAACTGCACAACTATCACTCAAATAATCCTGCTGGTACTGTATAGCTTTTTTTATAGTTTGCTTATTTTCTTTTTGGACTGTATGCTAAATAATTTGCCTTTTGTGTTTGACTTTTTAGATGAAGGTGAATGTAATTTTATTCTTGTGCATAACATGAATGTGTAAATACTTTTCTTAGGGTGAAGAGAATGGGGAAGCACTGTTATCTCGGACTATGGACATGGTGTCTGTGGCTACCCAAACAAAAACAGGTAACACTTTTGAAGTGGGTAGTTTATTTAGCTTGTGTATTATTTAAAACTGAATTCGAAGTATCATAAATTTGCATGAACATTTAAAAGTAACACTAAAAAAAGGTTTCTTTGAAAACTGAGAAGCATTTGAAATATGTGCTTTGTCTCATTTTTGGCAGACTTGCACAAGACCGCTAAGCCCATCCCGAGCCCGGGACACTTCTTTAACTGTAACCTTAACCCTGCTCAAAGGGAGGCAGTCAAGCGCATCCTCAGTGGAGACTGCCGCCCAACCCCATACGTGCTGTTTGGGCCTCCTGGCACAGGCAAAACCATCACACTCATTGAGGCAATACTACAGGTAATGAACAAGTCAACTAATAGACTCTGATTTTAGTATCAGAAATTTGTAGTTTAAATCCCACAGCTTTGCTAAACCACCTGTTTGTGCAGGTGTACCACCGTGTGCCAGCGAGTCGTCTGCTGGTGTGCACTCCTTCCAATAGCGCAGCAGACCTCGTCTGCATCCGCCTGCATGAGAGTGGCTACCTTCATGTCGCCAGCCTTGCACGTGTCAATGCCACCTGCAGACAAGAAGAGGTATTGCAGTCATTGAGTGAATATTTATTTGTTGTTTTAATATATATTTTTGACTCCTAGTATAGATAAAATAAGAACCTGGGAAATTTAAAGTAAAAGTGTGTGTGTGTGTGTGTGTGTGTGTATATCCAGGTAAACATTGGAGTATTTTCAATTGCTTGATACCAGCAGACATTGACAAAAACAGTAAACATGCACCACAAAACTTGCACATAGCACACTAATCCTTCATCTGGAAAATTGCACATCTAGCAGCAAAAGGGTTAAAAACAAGTGTCTGTGTGTCATAACTTTGTTTCTTTGTTTTTTATAACTTTGCACTGATTTATTTGATGGTGATTTGTGCGCTTGCTGTGTTTGCAGTGCATCCCAGAAGTGTTGCACCAGTACTCTCGTGCAGGAGAGGACATTCGTAATGCCTGTTTCCACCGTATTGTGGTCAGCACATGCTCTAGTGCTGGCATGTTTTACCACATCGGCTTACGGTGAGATGTGGAACTTAGAAGCACAAATGTTTGTTTAAACTCCGTTCCAGCCTGCTGTTTAGACCTGTTGACAACAGAACAAATGCTCTAGCGCTGGTCCTAGAGCCCATGCCCAGCATATTTTGGCGTTTCATTTTCTCAAGCACACTTGATTCAACTAACTAGCCCTTCCTGTGTTAAAGTGAGGTTAAAACTAAAATGTGCAAGGCATGGTTTCTCTAGGACCAGGTCTGGGAACCAGTTCTTATATGGATTTCATAGAATCTTTGATTTCATAATTTGCAATCAAAGCAATGTTGTTTTTGTAACAAAGACATAATAGATTTTCTTCACTAGTCATAAGTTGCCAAAAGATCTTGCTTGTGTTTAATGTTTTCAGTGTTGGCCATTTTACCCATGTGTTTCTGGATGAAGCTGGTCAAGCTACTGAGCCTGAATCCCTGATTCCCATGGCCCTTATTTCTGAGAAAACCGGCCAGGTTAGACATGTTCTATCACAACCCGCTTTCTTATTCAGAATTCTCTATGTGGAAATGTACAGCTCTTTAACTATGCACACAACTAGTTTGCCTATAGAATGTTTGGGAATTAAACGGAGCAGTTTACAAAAAAAGGAGCAAATTACAAAACGAGGAGTGTGATTTACTCACTTTACACTGCAGTCAGATGGTTTGGTTTATATATATATATTTGTTCTGCTCTTCCTTTCTCTTTTCTAATAAAGATAGTCCTGGCTGGAGACCCTAAGCAACTGGGCCCATTAGTGAAGTCTAAACTAGCTGAAACGTTTGGACTGGGAGTATCTCTGCTTGAGAGACTAATGGCTACCCCACTGTATTCCTGCAATGAAAAGGGCTACAACCCATTGCTGGTGAAGAAACACTTATTGTTGCAATACAATAGTGACACTTTTTTCTTTTTTTTCTAGATTGTATTATTTTAAAAAAGGTACACATTCTCTAAAGTGAAAATCCCTCTCAAATTAAAACGCTCTGGTGGGTAAATGGGTCCTATACCCATAGGTTTGTGTTTCATGCCCTAAAATCACAAAAGCATTTACACATTCATAAAGGGCCTTGGACCACATGTTCAGTCTCTAGTCTTGACCTCTAATATTGAGGGAGAAAATGGAGTTCAAAATAAGAAACACTCAAGAGTTCTATCCACTGAGGGCTGGTGTGGCTGCATGTTCTCATTCTGCAGCTCCACTTGCCCTTCATACTATAAGATTGGTGGCCACTGTTTGATTTGTGTTAGCTGGGATATAAACTCGGGTCACTAGATTAGTTACTCCTGTTCGTATATATAATATAACATTTAAAAATGTATTCATTTTTTAAAATATTCTATTGGGGATGGGGTAAATGTGGCCTGTGCAATGTTGGGGTACAATTTAAACAAAAAATAAAGAATGGCAAAACAAATGCAACATTAAGTGTAGAGAATGTGTACTTATTTTACTTGGAAAACCAACATTGAGAGATTGTGTGTGTGTTCACTACAGGTGACCAAACTGGTGTACAACTACCGTTCGCATGAGGTCTTGCTGTCGTTGCCGTCTCGGCTGTTTTATGGTGGGGAGCTATGTGTTCGCTCGCAGAGAGCTGTCGTGGACTCTTTGTGTCATTGGAGCCGACTTCCCACCAAAGGCTTTCCTCTCATCTTCCATGGCGTCAGGGTGCAGCTCTCTCTTGTTTCTGCCTGAGATGAAATTTTCACAGATAACTTCATAAAATGGTCAATGACCTAGAACAGATGGTATAAGGGCCTGGTTTATCACTATGGGCGGCCTAGTTTGTCTTAAGGACTGATACTTAATTACTGTTAGGCTTTTCAGTTCTGCAAATCCCTTTCAATGCTGTACTAAATCCAGTTTCTCTTCCTCTCGCTTTGTCTCCATGTGCAGGGTACAGAGATGAGAGAGGGCAACAATCCCTCCTGGTTTAACCCTGGAGAAGCAGTGCAGGTCATGCTTTACTGCTGCCAGCTGGCCAAAAGACTCTATAACCCCATACCAGTTACTGACATTGGCATCATTACCCCTTACAAGAAACAGGTTTCTCCTGTTCTCATTCATCTGTGCACGCATTTATGCCGTTTTTCTTTTGCAGGCTTATTCAGTACAGTACTGTGCCTTGTGTAGTCTTAATTTTACATCGTTGTCCTGAAGGAATGTCAATTAGTTCATTGTGTATTTTATCAAAGTGGAAATGACAACCTGCTTGACTTGTTCCACCTTGTTTTTAGGTGGAGAAAATCAGAGTGCTGTTGCACAAAGTAGGGCTTTCTGATATTAAGGTGGGCTCGGTTGAGGAGTTCCAGGGACAGGAGTTCCTGATCATCATGCTGTCTACAGTAATGTGTTTTATTCTTTCTGACCTTCTCTGGACAAAATAAGGAACAAGTTTGTGCTGTTCTGTGTTTGTGAAACATTCAGATTTTTAATTAAAAAAAAACATGTTTCAATTTCTAGGTACGCTCCAATGAGGCTTTACAAAGGGACAATCTGCAGAGTGGCCTTGGCTTTCTGTCCAACCCCAAACGCTTTAATGTGGCCATCACTCGACCTAAAGCTCTTCTTATTGTCATTGGCAACCCACACGTGCTGATTAAGGTACTCTTGTCTTGTGCCTGTTGATGTAGAGGCAAATAGGGATGGGAGTTCATAAGATTTTACTGTTAGCAACACCATTCTAATTTTTGTAAGTCTGATATTTACAACACCACCCCACCTCCCTCCCTTTACCCCCCCAAAATCCATTCCTGATTAAGTTTCTGTACACAGGTTTGATTATTTCTGAGCACAGTGTGGAATATAAAATTTGCACATGTAAATAAATCGTAATGCTTCATTTCTAAAAAGGATATTTTTCTATTTTTTATGAATCATGTTTTTTTTTATTGTGCATTTCAGGTAATGTTGCACAAAATGCAGCATACATAATACTATGACCGTTTTTGTTTTTTAGGGTTGGCTTTTGCCTTTTTTCTTTGTTTTTTTCACTCTTCAAATGTAAATATTTACTGATTAGAATAAATGAGTGTGAGTTAAGTAGCTGGGTGTAACCTTAAAGCAATCTGTTGCAAAAGTCTGTCTGCTATCTAAAATTGATACATTTGAGAGGGTATTTAGTTTTTTTTTTTTTTTTTAAAGGCTTTCTTTGCCAGAGGAAAAAGGTGTATCTGTATCAAAAAAACATGCCGGTGTACATTTAAACCTCAAGCATTCGATTCCGGTGGATTGAACAATCTCAATTCCCGTCCCTCGTGTTTGCGTCTATGGTCCTGTGTATTTGAGTGTTCATGATGCAGCTTATTGTTAAGTTTAGCTTAATGCTAATTCTGTTTGACCACAGCCATGGTGTAAAACACCCCTGTTTATATTGTTTTATGTGTTTTAATGATTTTATTATTTATTTATTTTTAACAGGAGCCATGTTTCCATGCACTGTTGCAGTACACACATGAGAACGGGTCTTTCCTGGGCTGTGACCCTCCTGTTTCCCTCAGAGCTGCCAATAGGTGTGTGTCTCGTGTGCCAGAAGGATTTACACATTCATAACAGGCTTTGGACTACATCTAAAGGCTCAGAACTAGGTTTACTTTTTAAACTTGAGTTTCATGAATTATAGTATATAGTAGTAACTGATGAGCAATACTTTCTTCATCTATATCAGAGGTCATCATTCTTATTTGCAGAGGGCTGGTGTTTTCATTTCAGTCAAGCTTAAAGCACAACTCGTACCGCTTGTTTAATCAATTGCTCCCAGTCCTGCAGCTCAACTCACTCTTTATAGGATAAGATGACTGTTTATGATTCTTTCTCATTACTGTTCCTTCTAAAATGTAACTTATGCATTTGTTTTCCCCCCACAGAACTGCCTCTACAAAAGAATAAAGACTCGAGCAAAAGTCTGGACTCATGAGTATGTTATGTTTGTCAAGCATTTTGTGTGCCAAATAAAAAGACATTATTGTGGCTTGCACCCTCTTTATTGTCTGGCTGTATTGATGTCATGTGTTCTATAAAATGAAAAGGAAGGAATTTTGTTAAAGCTGTAGTAAGGACTATCTTAATTCAATGTCTCATTTTGTTTTATTACATAACATTGATGTGCTTTTCAGGTTCACATTTTTTCTGTGCTTCTGACACTGTTCTAATTGCATGTTTTAAAAATTAAACCTATTTCGGAGTTCATACTCAAGTCTGTCTCTCAGTCTCCTCTTTGAGCTGACCTTAGCAGTCAGAGAGTCTGTGGCTTGCAGACAGTCCTGTGCCTGAATGTCTCGGTGTGGCAGCGTCTCCATGAGTCTGGATGTGACAATTAAGTGCCGATAACCAGAGACGCACCACAAGACGAGGTAGAGCTTGTAATTAGGAAGAGCCCTGAACAAGTAAGGGAGAAAAGCAATAGAATATTTAACAGTCTGAGCAGTTAATGTTTCATATGTTTTAGAGAACCATTTAGTCGAAGTATAGGACAATTCGGCAATAAGACTTCTGACGTTTGTACATTGCAGTAAAATGAAATTAGACTAATGTGTAAGTGTGGATACAGAGAGATTCTAGTGAGTGAAATGGAGACTGCTGTCATCAGAGTGGGTCTGGCTGCATGGCTACTCTTTGATGTATAACTGGGGTGCCAGTAAGCTGTCTTGAACCAGTTTGACACTCAGGTGTGTGTTCGTGTTTGCATTTATTGCGACTGCGTCCCCAGTCTTAAGTCTTAAACTTATTGTTTACTGCGTCCCCAGTCTTAAGGAACTGAAGTTCATCATTTCGAAGTTCTTTTTCGTCATGCGCTGTTTCAAATACCTCATTCATGCAAAACCATTGCAATTTAAAGTGAAATTCATCGTTTTTTATTTTTTATTCGTTAAGAAATTAAATGTCGCAAATTGATCTGTTCTAGAGATTTTTACTGAGCCAGTATTTTTCACAACAGTGGTGATAGGAACTAGATGTCTGAAGAGTTTAAAACCTCTAAAAGCTACCTCACAGAAAATGTGTCAAGTCATTGTAATGAAAGCACTGCTAGATGCCTAATGCCTAAACCCTAACCATTATCAACATATAAAAACTCAGATGTGTAGGTTCATGCATCATATGGACGGTAAATGGCTATTTTTGTGTTGCAGACATAATTCCTTCTGGTCACTACCACTCTAAAGAGTTAGTTCCTCCACAATTCAATTTCACATCAAACTAGTTTGACTTTCAATAATTAGTAGATATTTTTAAAAAAACACTGGCTTTCCCTTTTCATTTTTTTTAACGTCAAAGAGATCCATATATGCCACTTAAATTTAGATTGGACTTACATTTTATTTTGTTTTGGGGCTTTCAAATTCCACCATCATTAGGGCCGACCCAATCATATCCATACATGGCTAGTGTGGAAGCAGGTTTTTGCCCAGTGCAGTTGAGGCATGCCAGATTCCACTGCTTTAATCAGCTGGTTTTAGTCTATTTGAAGATTTGGTGTGCTCCTGTTTGAATGGAGACCTGCAGCCACTCTGGCCCTTTGTTGATAATACTGGACATCTCTGACATAATGTACATTTAAAATGATTTAAAAAAAAAAAACAGCTGATTTAGCGCTCAGAAAGCAACTATGGGTGCATACCATTCACCTAACCATCGCAACCCTGCTTTAAGCTATTTTAAATGGCCTACGAGACGAAAGGAATGCACATTGCTGTTGACACAGATCGTACACGGTAAACATCAAAAGCACTGCATCAGTATAGACAGCTATTGAATAATAGGAACATTTTAAATATTGATACATTTTTTTGTCATCTACAAAGGTATGATCCTTGTTTGCAACTTTAAAATGCACTCTAGTGTACAAAATATGTGCAAAAAAATCCCACTTGAGTCTGCTTAACCATGGAGACACTGCTTTGAAAAAATGTGTGCTTTGACAGACAGATGCTTGTATGGGTCCCATTAGTGGTCTAGAGGCAGGTCATACATTAACAACACAAACATAAAACCTAAAGAGGGGCAGGAGGGCCATTAGATAGAAAAACAAGCTCCTGAGGGGGTATTAGAATGGGGGTGGTTAGTTTAAACGTATGGGTTCTATTGTTCTCCAAAATGGGCCTGTGTCTCTAATAGCCCAGTTAGGTCCCCTTTGCTAACAGCCGTCTACGCCAGGTTGAGCCAGGGCAGTAAAGGGGCCATCGAGGCTGGGGCCGGGGTGACAGGACTGGAGACTGGAGGCCGAGGGACTGTGAGACATGGCACTTGGCTGCATGGCTAAACTTCCCAGCCGTGTGTCCACAATTTGGCCTAATTCAGTTCCAATGGCACCACTGAGATCATTCTAATAATCACACTGTCTACCTGCCTCCAGTACCTTCAGTGAGTTCTTTGGTTTCCATCCTAATTGGTTGTCTGGTTAGATCTTGTCTCCGGGCCACTCCATGGACTTCATTTGATGACACAGTTGAAGATGTCTGGCTGTGAATAGGAGACAGTCATGTACAGTCATAAGCAATTACAGATATGGTTTTGTCACTAGTAGATGATATGAAAATGAATGAACTCTGTACTGAAGATGCCTGTTATGTAAACAATTCTTGAAATCTTTTACCATTCTAATGTGGACCTGCAGGTCATGCTATTGCTTGTTTAAAATATTTTCAACATTTTAGGTTCATTTCTTATTTGTCACATACACAGATACAAAAGTTAAATATGTAGAGTTGATGGTTGCTTTAGAATTTACAATAATAGACTATTGTTATGCCTAAAAATGACATTTAAGAAAGCCAATTTAGTCTATTTTTATTTGACTGTGCTCAATGATGGGAAATTCAGTTATTGGTGACTACCTTTAGAATTAATGGCTGCCTTAGAATTTACAGATACAGATTATTATTAGGCCCAAATTTTACTTTTAAGAAAGCCAGTTTAAAACAACCGATTTGTCCAGTGAAATGATCAAATGGAACCAGTTTCTGCAAGAAACAGTACATATACATATAATATATATATAGCTCAACTCAAGCTGTTTACATAGTTACAGTGAATTAAAGCAATTTAGGGACAGAAGCGTTCTAGGGACAGAAGAAGCCAGCAACACTACAGCTAAAGCTAAAAGTCTATTTATCAGCTAATGTGGGATAATCCATTGGTCTGGACAATGAAAGCCAAGTCTGTCATGTAGGCAGCAGGCAGGTTTGTAAGGATTAGCGAGGTCATGGTAGCTAAGTGGTGTACCATTTAGCATTTGAATATGAATGGCGCCTCGTTTTGTCAGATCAAAGGTGGGCTAGTGGTCAGGTAGACTGCAGACAAGGCTGCTCTAACAGGAGACAGGCTGCATGGTGAAGTCTCTTGGGTCGGGGAAGCTCAAATTAACATGGGGAGACATGGGGAACTGTCATCAGTAAGGAGACTGCCTGTCTGTCCACTAGCCCCCTCCCTGCAAGACAAGACTTTACACCTGAGACATAAAGCTTTTCTAATAAAAAATTGCAGTGACTTTATCAACAATATGACAGTTTCTCTATTGCTTTTGCAGAGGTTATTTAGTGGTTTATTTAAAAAAAAACGACTTATATACTGTGCACTAGTGGAGCTTTTGTGTTCAAGTAGTCACTGATAGGTGTTCATTATTTGACGACATTAGTTTCTGTTATGAATTTATTTATGTACTCACCATTTAAAACTAATTTTAATACTATCCTTTAATACTAGACCTTCGTTGCTTTTTATTATGAACGGGCCAAACCATCTTGACTTGTTCATGCTGCAATTTATAATTAAAACACCTCTCTGTTTAGCTATTTACACTCTTTGTACAAATGAATTATTATTATGGGTTTGGGTTTAATGCAGGGTGTTTTTGGTTTTAACAAGAGCCATACACTCTGAAGTGAATGTACAGACATCTGCAGACAGCGTACATCATTTAATGGGCTCAAGCATTCTCAGGCTTTGATTGTTTATTTAATGCCCCCTCCCTCTCTGTCCCCCTGCGTCTGCGTGTAGTTATCTCCTGCTTGGCTCGTCGTCTGCACCTCTTTGATAGGTCGTTGATAACACCCCTGGCTGGCCCTGCCCTACCTGTATATAAACCGGCAGATACCACTCACTCAACCATCCCAGAAGCATTCCCCACCAAGCCTTGGACCCTCATTCACAGGACTGTTTTCTCTGGAACTATGGCTCTCGTCTCTCTTCTGGTTGCCTTGACCTTAGCATCTCAGACCAGGGCCTTCGACTTGGGCCAGTCCACCCGCTGTGTGCCTATCCCTCACCAGCTGAGCATGTGCCATGATGTGGGCTACTCGGAGATGAGGTTACCCAACCTGCTGGGCCACAGCAGTTTGCAGGATGAGGTGGTGCCCCGCTCAGAGGACTGGCGCTCTCTACTCCAGACAGGCTGCCACCCTCAAGCTCAGGCCTTCCTCTGCTCCCTCATCGCCCCTGTCTGCCTAGACACGTAAGTATTGTAGCCTAAACATTGTTTTTTTTTTTCAGAAATCAGTTTGGCAAGGCTAGTTCTGCTTAGTTCATAACGTAGTTCTGTAATACTCTGATTGTTCCTCACTGGCCTATATGTAAACATGCCTATTTCTACCTTCTGTGCAGGTTTATTCAGCCATGCCGTAGCCTGTGTGTTGCCGTGAGGGACAGCTGTGCTCCTGTTTTGGCCTGTCATGGTCACTCGTGGCCTGAAGCTCTGGACTGTAATCGCTTCCCTGGTCAGGAGGACATGTGTCTGACCCCACTGCCCAAACACATCGGCAGCGTCTCTAAAGGTATGAAACACACTGATATAAAAGAAGCAAAGATATGACAGCAAACATATTCAAAACGATTTCCTAGAATTCACCATGCAGTAGTCCATAACTGAAAGCATTTAAATAGTTTCTAATTAAAAAAAAAAAAACTAGTATCTTATACTTGCCCTTGTTTTCACAGATTTTCCACAGGCTGCCTGCCAGTCGTGCCCCCCTGTAGAGGAGCTGCCTTCTCTGAAAACAGTGATGGATGCTTTCTGTCACAATGACTTTGGTAAGAAACAGATTTTAAAACATCTATCAATGATTTTTTTGTGCCAAAAGGGCTCCATATAATACCACAGATAACCATACTTAGAATAACCATTTGTGGTGATGTATAAAACCTATAAAATGCCCCTTAAAGAACCATAGATGCTTCTTTCATGTGTGATGGTTCTATATATTACTGTTGCCTTTACTAAAAATCATCCTTTTTTGAACTTTATTAATATTTTTAAATGTAAATATGATTTTAGATAGATATACACACATATAGACAGTGACAAAGGCCTATTAATCAAATAGAGTAGATACATATTTTTATTTCGCACTAGTGCAACAAGTAATTTGTGGATCATCCCTGTTGCTGCTTCCACTCACTTAGCTTCTCTCTCTTTGTGCAGCTGTTAAAGCCAAGCTTTTCCGGCACCGCGTTCCCTCTGCAGCTCCTGAGCTGGAGGTGGAAGGAAAGGTGGAGTTCATTGAGCGTGGACCTCTGCTGCCCTACAGTGCTGCTCAGCTGCTGCAGCAGTGGCTCCTGCTCAACCTCCGCTGTGCTCATGCTCTGGTGAGGCCGGGGCGCGCTCAGCTCTACCTGCTCACAGGCCGAGCCAATGCCGATGGAACCGTGACCATCACACACTTCTTCCCCTGGCTCAAGAAGGACATGCACATCACCACAGCAGCGCGCAAGTGGAAGCAGCACAAGTGCTGAGCCACAGAGAAACCTTCTTCTCGAGCAGCCTGGTCCTGACTCAAGGCCTCATCTGCTCATCTGCAAACCCTTCATGAAATTACAACAGGTGTTCAGGTTAAAGCATGAGGTGTAAAATGGGCTACATGCCTTCTGGATGAGAACTGATTACCACAGGCCTGTAAAATGTATGTATGTAAAGCTACATTTAATGCCATGTGATATGGAAGAGGGTCGTGCTGTTCGGGCTGACCTCTTCTCCTGTGGTGGGGCCAGTGACCCACATGCAGCTTTCTGAGCACGTGAAACTCGAATGCACTCTGAATATTGTACATAATGAGACTAGAGTAAAATGATTTGTAAAGATAGTATTTTTTATTCAAATGTTAGTGTATTTATGTGTGTCTTTTGATTGTTTGTGAATTGGATGTAATAAATGTAGTCTTGAACTGCACTTCAGTGTTAATGTGTTTTTCTGGTCTCTGGAGAAGAGAGTTTTAGAAGACACTGTGGATCAGTAATTGAGATCAAGGAGGGTTTGATATTAAATAATGAAATTGGCTATATTTCTTCAAAGCAATACTTAGAAGAACTTCAGATGGTTTAGAAAATTTAGAAAGTTACACATTTTTCACAGATGCTTTACTGTTGGCACTACGCAGTCCAACAGATACTAATCTGCCAGATAGTGAAGGGTGATCACTCAATACTCCAGAACATCTCCACTGCTCCAGAGTCCACTTGCGGTATGCTTTCAATATATAGTGATATAGTGATCTTAGCTTGTCTGGGGCTTCTCGGCCATAGAAAACCACAGAAGCTCCTTAAACACAGTTCTTGAACAACAGAACTCAATTATTAGCAAGGATTCTGATACATATTGATAGAAGATGTATCAATCCCAGAGGAAATCACAGAACACAGCACCAAGAATAACGTTGCAAATGTCATTTATGTGCTACCTAGTAGATTACTAAATAGGAAGAGTTAATACAGTGTCATACATAGTTTTAACTGCAAGCTCAGGTTAGCGTCATAGGCCCTGCCTAGACAACATACTTAAAACAGTTTTTACTTTTATAGTGTAGTTATCTTAGCTTGTCTGTAGCTTCTCAGTCATAGAAAACCATAAAAGCTCCTTAAATACATTTGAACTCAATAATTAGCGAGGGTGTCGACATTTTCGGGCACATATTACACATGGGTAGAAGATTTATCAATCCCAGAGGAAATCACAGAACACAACAGCAAGAATAAAACTTGACACCATTTTCTAAAAAAAAGTGAGAAGAGTATAAACTATTTTTACGCCAATTTAGATTCACAGTTACATAACATTAAAAAACCCTGGGATGAAAATAAGAACAAAATTTACCTCAGAAAGGTGTCTCTGTGATGTTGGTCACTGCAGGCAATGCCACGCCCAACCCAATGACATCAGATCAAACGTTACATTTTTATCCCGAACATTTATCCTACTCTGAACCATGAGGCTGGATTTAGACATAAATATAGACATGAATGTAACATTTCATTAAAATAAATGCAAAACTGAATCAGTATAAGACGTCATCAGGAAGACACTGAACGTGTCATGATTTCTTTTTCCAAGCCAAGTATGTTTATTGTGATTTCAATCATACATACAGTTCACTGTGAAAAAAACATTGTTCAGGATCATGTTGCAACACAGAAACAACACAAGACCTCATAAGTGCAAACAGGACAAAATACACAGAGTAAGAGAGAGAGAGAGAGAGTGTAAGAGAAGCAACAAAACTACAGGACAAGACATTTAATCTACGTTTGCAAAAATACATTAGCAATGTGTTTTTATTATTTATTATTATTACTATTATTGACAATCCTGCAACTAGAGGATTTATTTATGTGTTTAATTAATTGATTAATTGAGTAATTAAGTAATTCATTTATTTATTAATGCCTATGATTTCATCTCCCCATTACGGATTTAAAAAAAAAATCTCTGAGCGATCCACTGGTGGTGGACTGAGCGTTAACCTGAGGCGTCCTCTGATTGGGTGTGACACCAAAGCGCCACCGAATCAAACGTGTGGTGGGCGGGGCCTCAGTTCCATCAATAGAACAATTGCTTGGCGCAGAGATCCCAATCAAACAAACAGAAAATTATCAGTATTAAGTGAAACTGTGAAAACAAAAGTCAACAGCAGAGATGATACATATGCACAGACGGAAGAGGCAAGATGGGGGAGGAGTTACACTAACAGCCCAGGTAAGTGGTCAGGTTTGGATGATCCATAGTCTTTAAGAGATCTCCGTTCTCTGTATGAGCTAATCTGACCGGACAATGTCAGTGAAGCGGACTAACTGATTTCATGACAGGTAGTTTAACCCCAACTAATCCCAGTGATCGTGACACACAAGTTTGTTTTTACAGGGTGTACGTAAGGTTAAAGGAGAGACTTGTTAATATGAATTAAACACGAACAGTGATATAGTCAAATTTGTTTATGTCTTTCGGAAAATGAGACAAGTGCTACTGCGCATGAGCAGATACTTGGCTGAAGTCTGGCCAACATCAACTACTGCACAGACAAATTTCGGACTCAGGAGCGACTGGAGAGAAAATGATAAATAATAAAGAATCAAATAATTTCTGAATGATTTAATTAAGTTTTATTGTGGCAAAAAGATGTATACCCAGCATGTAATTGATTTTGATTGCATAATAATAATAATAATAATAATAATAATAATAATAATAATAATAATAATAAAGTAAATGAGTCCCTTAGAGTAATGAACACACCAAAGCACACAATTTGAACACTGTGAATTTCTTTCTCTGCATTTAACCCATTCAACAAATGAAGCATTGGGCATCCAACCGAGCTATGTATGGGGACGCAATCTTGCTA
Organism: Phenacogrammus interruptus; assembly: GCA_037974425.1. Lineage (NCBI taxonomy): Eukaryota > Metazoa > Chordata > Actinopteri > Characiformes > Alestidae > Phenacogrammus > Phenacogrammus interruptus. Next base: position 10,925,550 of record JBBPCW010000127.1, read on the forward strand.
TATGAAACCTCAGTGGTCACACTGGCAGTCCTGGGATTCAAAACCAACAGCTTTCTGATCAGAGGCCACCAGTGGTTTGGGAGGCCACCAGTGTTTAATAATAAGAACAAAAACAACAACAATAATAATAATAATAATAATAATAATAATAATAATAATAATGGTAAATGACAACAACAACAACAATAATAATAATAATAATAATAATAGTAAACCATATTATTATGGTTTATTGAGTTGTGTGTTAAATTGTTTTTCTAATTTGAGTTATTAAGGTTTTTTATGTTTAATGTCCCTGGCTGAAAATAAATAGTTTTTAATGTCTCACCCAGGTTGCTGAATTTGGAGAAAGTAGTTCAGCAGCTACATTTCAAGGTAACATACATTTTTCCCAGATAGCACACATACATCGTATTTTGGCCTTAAATATACATTTGAAAGAGCAGTGATGTACGGAAATATAAATAGAAATGGAGACATAAATATATACTATGTATATTACATAGTAAAAATGAGTATTTGTATACCACTACTACTTAAATATTTTTGAGCATACTGTGTGAGGGACCCTGCAGGCTTGAAATACATGAACCATGGAGCAGTGGTTCCCATTTCTGATCCCAGAATACTCCTGCCTTCACTTTAGATTGGAAACTACACACCTCTGATAATCATCAATGTGTGGCAGTGTTTCTTCACATCTACACTAAACAGCTATTGCCCAGCCTCAAGCACAAGCCAGCTTAGTCAACCACCAGGTCACTCATTTCATTAGTTGCATCCAAAATTCCAGTGTTATTTATTTATAAACACTACAAAACTTTAAATGACCAGAATTCTGTACATTTTTGTTTACCTCTTCTGTTGCTTTCTCTCTGTAGATTGCAAGATCGGGGATGTGTTGACGGTTGGTAAAATGTTCCAGTTGAAATAAATTTACTTTGTTAAATATTTCAAAGATGTTAAATGTGATTGGGTAACACACATGACACATCAGACTAACAATTTAAACATAAATGTGCAGGAAGGAAAATGTGTAGTCAAACAAAATGAATTTTCAAATCCAATGAAAATGCAGCTCCCTGTATAAAATTAGGTGCCACAAATTCTGAGGTTACTGCTTTGTCAGCTATAGTTTTTCCTAAAATAGCACATACCAGTGCAATCCAGGAAACACTTGGCCAAAAATAAGCGATACCAAATAATAATGAAAAAACATACCAAAATATTTCACCAGCTAAAATATTTTCATGAAATCTCTCACATGCTTCCCCAATATGTATATGGGTGGAATTTCAGTAGGAGACCGACTGTTCTTTTATTCAAAAATGGAAGTGAAGTGTAGTTTAAATCTAGATCATATAGTTTCTGTAAGGTCAGCCACCCTGATGTCGATGCTTTTTTGTATTTAAACAAATTTCAATATGAACTGATTAAACAACATCAGGACGATGTGTGCGTGCTATCTGTGTTTTTAATATAGGTATATAGGTATAACATACCTCATATTAATGTTAAATGACTTATAAAACAAACTATTCGTGTGTCATTTGCAAAGCATTTCTCTCATAAAAACTTTTAGCATCATGTAAAATCTGTGGCATTACTGTACACCAACTGTTTGTTTGTAGGTCAAACCTCTACTTTCAGTCTTGAAATGGAGAAACTGAAAGGGGAGCTGCATCAAGAAAGGATGAAAGTGAAGATGCTTGAAGAAACAGTGAAGGCCTTACAAGCTGATAAGGCCTTCCTGCAGGATCAGTTGAGTAAGTAAAAAACGATAAATAAATTACTGCATAACAGTGAATTTGTCAGTCAGTAATATGTAATTTGTGCATCATTTGCAGGATCGTGTGAAGCAAGTAGCTTGAATTCCAGCGGTGTTACACAGCGAGCTGGTGCTGAGGATTCCTTATCCAGCTCCTCTTCAAGTGAATTATCTTCCTCGGCTGACTCACAAAAGAGGGGGAGCCGGAGAATAAAGGCAAAGAAAAAGAGAGACAAGAGGTTTTTCACAGACCCTCGCTTAAGAAGTAATGCTCAAGTTGAAATTACTATTATCATTACTACAACTACTACTGCCACTATTACTACTAATAATAACTATTATAATAGCAATACTATTTCTTCTTCTACTACTACTACTACTACTAATACTAATACTACTACTACTAATAATAATAACAACAATATAATCATAGTAATAATAACACACCTAGATAGCGATATAATTCTGAATAATTGTATTCAAATTCATTTGTAAGTATATTCATGTGCTGTTTATCACAGGGCTTGTTTTAGACATAAGTGACACAGCTTCTGTAGTTTGTATTTTGGAATTTATTGTGCTTTTAACATCATTTTTTGGCAGTGAAAAACACACATGGGGTGATATGCCGCTACAAAGACGCCCTCAAGTACTACAGGAAAGGGATGTCAATGAAGAGTGCTTTCGAAAAGGTTGGAGTGGACCGGAACACAGTCTCCCGCACAGCCCCCATCGCTGAACTGTCAATCGCTGCTCCAGAAGTGTTCCGCTCCATTCCGCCATGGAACGAGAAGACCACTACTCTGAGGCAGTACGCTAATGAGTGCAAAAATGCTATAACTGGGGAAACAGCAGAAAAAATTAAACAGATGAAAGCAACAGGTGAGTTGCTTCCAATTGTGTACAAAAATTGTTAAATTGTAAGTGAGGACAATAAGATCATGTTTAAAAATGTTATACAGGGTAGTACAAGTTTTTATCAAAAAAAGCCCACTTTGTTCGGGTAGCAGGACTAATGTAGTTTTTAGTAGTTAAAAAAACTATTAGTAAAACTACTAATTTGTTAGGACACAGGTTGAAATTAAACTTTGCGTTTTTAATATATTGTTTATTTGTATTTTTTTTTGTTTTATTCTATTGTTGTTTCAACATGAATGGTTGTGGATCTGCCTGCTATCAAAAATTAATGCGAATGGGTTTTTTTTGTTAACTATAGAAAAAATGTCCTTCATGTGTCTGTCATAGATTGTTAAGAGTGTAAGAGGTTTTGAATGTGGGCAGATGAATGGCTTTGTGCATGTTTTTAGCAGAAATGTTAATGAGTAATATTTGTCAAATATCTGCAGTAGTGTATAATTATATACTCCAGCAATATCCTGATACCTATTGACAAAAGGTCATATGAAGCTGCTCTGTTTTCACTCAAGAAATGTTTATGCCATCTGCACTTTCATAGCATTTAAAATGAGTGAACAGGACAAATCTGATGATGAGGTGTCATAAAGGATTTATCAGGATCTATCTGTCATGAAACATAAGCTAATTAGAGGGCAATTAGCAAAAGTTGACATAAGGATTCATGTTATAAAAATTACAATGAACGATGACACTGTTATGGTACCTGAAGTTTAACTTGCACACTGTTGTGGTACTTGAAATAAGCACCGCATATGACTGTCATTATTTATGTCATGTTTATGGAATGTCTATGAATTGGGTTCATGATTATGTAACAGAGTCCAAATAAAGTTATCTAAAAAATTCTTATAATTGGATGTTAATGTAAATATATATATGGTCAATAGTAATTTTGGACAATTTCTTTTGATCTGTTCACCATGAAATCTTCACACAATGTTAAGGACAACTGGTGTTATCCACTCCCATATTTATAAACAAAATTCTGTCATTTTTTGTGCTTTCACATGGAAGTGCTGTAGCATCCCTTTGGCAGGGCTCTTTGTGTGTGTGTGCGTGTGCATGCATGTGTGTGTGTGTGCATGAGTGGCTCAGTCTCTGATAGCAAATGTGAGCTGCTGCAATTCATTCTCCTTTGCCACCTCATTATGACTCCATAGACACACTGAAGAGGGAATAGACAGAGAGCACATTAGAAACTTCCGTGCTGTGCTACAAAAAGCCGCCTGTGTGCCGGCCTCCACCGCCATTGTTCCCTCTAATTCATGGAGTCTGGCCCACCATTGACAATATGAAGTGCGAGTGGAGGGGGGCAGCTATTGAGAGCGCTCTGTTTTTAAGGGGTCGGAGAGAGAATGGAGAGGGAGACCTCTCACAGCTGGCCCACTGAGCACTGCATCTTAGCCTGCTCTTTATGGCCCTTGGACCAGGCCTCTGATTCTCTTTTACGCGTCTTCAAAAAAGGGCCAGGGACTTCAAATGAATTCACATGAGACCAGCATTTGTGAGCTTGGATATCATAATAGGACGACTGTTCCAGAGCTCTCGTTTAAGAAAGCCATTCGCAGTGGAAGTGATTGAGAGACGCTTGATGTCTGGCATGAGGGGGGAAAGGAATGCGGGATGTGTGCTGAGCTTTATGGGATTATTTTATTGAGCACACAGAAGCAAAAGGACAGCTTAATTATACCAAGCGTTTAGCATTTGCCATTATTGTTATGGAGTGAGGGTTGAGAGGCACCACTTAAATTTAAACTTGAACCCTCACCCCTTCTGCACAAGCTATAACAGACATGCTCGAATGAAGGTCCATGATTCTATGTTTTTATAAGTGAATAAATTCATCCAGAAACATTTCCTACAGAGCTTCCTTATATTCTACGGGCCTGCACTTCAGTTCCTTACTATTATAACTATATGCATAACTACGTAACTATGAGTTTTAGAGAAGTCACTGGGTTATTAGTGACACTTCTAGTAGCGTTCTAAGATAAATGAATGTTTAATAATAATTATCAATAAGGTTAATAGTAAGTCTACATTTTACTCATTTAAATCTATAAGAAGTAAACTTAATACGAACCTTACTAATACTTATTATTAAACATTCTTTAATCTAAACATTACTAAAAAAGTAACAAAAAAGTCCCTGACTATTATAAGTACTTGTGTAACTACTTAACTATTTTTATTTACTTTTCAGTTACTTTCTAGTACTGCATTAAGATGTTGAATAATGTTAAACATTAATTAATAATAAGGTTAAAATATGCCTGCACTTTAGGGTTTCAAATGCATGCACAGAATGCTCACACTTGTTGACATATTACGTCCCAATTATTGTCAGTGGGAAGTGAAATAGTGTTTTATTTCTGTGGAACCAAAACATACATTTAAAGTACGAATAACAGCACCTGTTTCAAACAAGCACAAATAGTAGCACCCTTTTCAATGCACAACATCTGTGCTTTAACAGACGCACTGAGCGAATGCAGTCTGGTTTACATGATATAAGGCGGAGAAATGCAGACTGGCTGTTCTGTCCGTCGCCCCACTTCAGTCATAAGGTGATGCTGTTCTGGTGCCCCACACAAAAGAACACCTCATCCAAGCAGCTCATCGTAGTTAACCGTAAACAGATTACATATTCATCACCACACGGCAGGTCCTCCACCAGCGAGGGGGGAATAAAACTGCAAATTTGATTACAAGCGCCCTTTGGCTCTGTGGCCAAGGCACAAAGGGCCCGGCTGTCTGGGGCGATTACCATGCCCAGCATGAGGTGATGTTTTACCCCACAGAATCCCCCAGCGCCCCTTGCACCGGGACATGCCTGTTTAGTGTGGGCCAGCGCTCTTTCTGGTCACATTGGCTCTGCTGGAGACCCTGCTCAAAAGGATCCGCACTTAAAGACGGGTTTCACACTGACTGCACTTCACTGCAGCAAGTGAACCAAACTCATTTGAGCCACTATAATTTTAAAGCCATTTACTCTGTGCTGCTGTTTCGTTTTGCTTCAGCCCTGAAACTGCCAGTGACTGGATATTTCTCTGCAATTAATATATTATTCCATCACTTTATCTAACAACCTGGTCCCACTGACTGAAAAAGGCTCTTTGAAGTGATGCCATCAAAAACACTCTTGATTCTATAAAGAAACTTGGATGGTTCTTTAGAGAATTAGGTTGGAAAATGACATGAGTGTAGGGAACTTCTTTCATGTAGTGTATTTTCCCTAAAACTGCAATAACTATTTAAGAACTTTGGGTGTAGTTCAGGGATAAAGGTAGAAACACTAGAAAACAGGCAGAACTTCCACCGACACACAAGATGGTTGAAGTGGTTGAAGCCTTAGTTTAATCATGGAAAGATCTCTCATAATTGTTTTTTAATTGTTAAGATGTTTTAGAGTTCACAGTGGTGTTGATGTGCATCAGAAGCGTTTAATAGCTTAAAGGTACTTTACAGAATATTATTACATCAAATAGTGCTTCTATATCATAGGTTTACAAATAAAAGGTTTGGTCCAAAATGTTGTGCTAATTGTGAAGGATACCTCCACTATTTTATTATTATTAACACTATACATGAAAACTCAGAAGGTGTGTGCATATAGGCATGTGCAGGTTCACTGGTGGTAGAATAATGTAGTAAAAAGAGGCAGGATTCCTCTTTGAAAGATTTTTTGTTTCAGCTGTATTTTTGAAAACTCACCATATGACACTTTTCTTTACATCACTCTTATGGAATTCTTTTGACAGCTTGCTCAGACACTTGACTTGACTTGTTAGCTGTGAGTGTGGGGCTGAGATTGATGGTGATTAGAAGGAATAAAAGGTGAGCTGTCGTGCTCATAAATTCTCCTGCCAGCCGCTCTAAATGCGGACTAAAGGAGACAAGACCATCAACTGATGACGTTTCAACAGCTTTGGAATCCATTTAGCAACCAACAGAGATGGCCTAATGTCAATTTTTCCAAGTACCTATATTTAAACCTTCTGTCAACACTGATTCAGTATTTTGTTTCTTTAAAAAACAGCTTAGCTTTAAAACAAGCATTTTAAGCTGAAGCACTTGACTTAAGATAAGTGTCTGAAATAGGCCATTTTACTCAAACTACAAAAAACCTCTCTACTAACCCATGAAAATAATCCAAGGAAAAGACTTCACACAGTGTGAGTGTGTGCCTTTTCAGGCTAGATTTATTCACTTTTCCTCTCCAGCATCTGATCTAACATTTTCTGTTGATATCAGACTAAAAATGATCTATGGTATCTTTACCGCTTAATAAACATTAGCCTGTTCAAGTGGAGGTTCAATACTTACATTCATTTGTCAAAAAATAAAGTCATTTGAACCTTTATCTAAGATAGCAAATAAATCTGGATTATCCATTATCATAAAAGCAGGGACAATAGAGCATATAAGCTGTGATAGACTGTGAGGCCGATAGTTTTATAGGCTGACTCTTGATGGGCTTTTCAATAGGTGCCTCTGAAAAAGACACTACTATTTACTGCTCCTGGACTCTGTTTGGTGTGCAAGTTAAACTTTGGTCAGGAGTCCATTGTCTCCAATGTCTATCATTTAATGGCCGCTTTGACATAATGAATGAAGTGGTCCCACCTTCTGTCCAGCAGAAAGGCCCTACTCTTATCTCCTTTCACAATCACTCTGCTGCAGCTCAACCAATCAGGACCAGGCTTCGGGTGCCCGTGGGCAAAAGAGTTATTGTTTTCTTTCTGCTTTTTAATGAAGTTTACCCTGTCGCTCTTTCAGGAAAATGTTAGCAGCTAGGAAAAGATTTGCAAAGCGTTGTGGATCTGCCTCAGAAGGAGTGAATTCATGAGTAAGGGGCAAACACAGAGTAATGGCTGAATCTCCGTCGAGGCATCCTGGGTTTGGGAATTCGGGGAAGAGTTTTCTTATTGATAATCTGCTGCGTCCTGGCAATAAATCACCCATACCTGCGGCTGCTCAGAAAAGGTGCTTTCCTGGGCTGGTCGGTGGGCCACTGGGTCTGACTCTGAAGAGCACATGGGGACCCTCATATGGGGCTCAGCGGAGTAATCTGCAAGAGCTGGAGAGTGAGACACTCAAACCAGGTAAGATGGCATCTTCATCTCAATGCAGTTGGTTTGAAAAATCTGCTCTAATCTTGAGGGAACTATTGACAAATGTAGCAGAAGTAAATGTAGTATTGACTCATCAGCAAGTACTGCTCAGTGATTAATTCAGGAGTATTGATAGAGTCAGTCTCTGATAGCAAATGTGAGCTGCAGCAATTCAGTATTTCTGGCTGGAATGGTTTTTTTTACTAGTATTTTCATTAAATTTAAGACAGTTACAAAAGTACTACAAGCATTAAACTATTGAATATATGTAGATATAATGTTTGTGTTATTTCTAAAGTGACTATGTTAGATAAGCAACCGTTAATTACTGAGCTTTATAATATTTTATAAAATGTTGCATTTACAGGCGATTCATTATAAGTAGTTCGTTTTTCAAGTGTTAACATTCTGGTCCAGTTTCCTTAAGTTTAACTTTAAAACGGGCTTGATATCAATTAGATATCCATTGTTTCGTCATCAAAACACACACACACACACACACACACACACACACACACACACACACACACACACACACACACACACACACACA
>JBBPCW010000127.1:10960434-10971994 GCA_037974425.1 Phenacogrammus interruptus
TTGCTCCAGGGAGACTGCCCCCTGTAGTTAGGTAATGGAAGTCGCTTTGGATAAAAGCGTCTGATAAATGCCGTAAAAAGATCAGTATAGAACTAGCTTCATCACAAACACTGTACCTGCAGGAAAAAAAGATAGAACTAGCATAACATTTTTTCTTTTAATTTTATTTAAGAAATGAATACCACAGACACTGTGAATACCACAGTGTTTATAGTATTGACCTTTCCAAATTCAATGTTTAAGCAAAATGTGTAAAGAGAAGGAAAGAACTGCTCGACTATAGACATTTTTTCCAAGTTTTTAAACTTTGTCCAAGTTTTTCATTTTGGCCCACTGCATATTTGAGTTTGACACCCTTGATCTAAACCTTTAGGAAAATGCCTCAGCTTTGATGACAGGACAAGCTTTTTAACTCCTTGACAGGAGTTAAGCATTTTGGTGTTATACAGATATACTACATGCAGACCAGTGCACAAAGCAGGGTCCATAAACACATGGTTGGACGAGTTTGGTGTGGAAGAACTTGACTGACCTCCACAGAGCCCTGACCTCAACCACACACTTGGGATGAACTGGAAAGAAGGGTCCCATAGTTTTGTCCTTATAGTGTATTTCCACAGTGATTTTAAGGTCAGGGTCAGATGGTATCAGAATAGGTATAGAGGTAAAATGCTGCTTCAGGTCAAGGAACCAGGACTGGGAAAATAGGCAGATAACAAGGTCAGTGTTGTAGGTGGCCCAGCCAATGTACTGTAATTCCAAACGAACTGGAGGTAAAAATGAGCAAAACCCAGAAATTGTTGTACGGCTAGGCATAGGACAATCTACCACAGGCCTGATCTTTTGCTGAAACATATGTATAGCACTGAGAGAGATGACACCTGTGGAAAGAAACTATGTCTTAAAGGAATTTACATTTCTCTACCTTAACAAAGAGCTGATTCTCCAGCAGCCATTGGATAATTCTGTGGAGTTGAGGGAGGGCCTTGTAAAAAGCCAGGATGCCGTTCAAATGGAAAAAAAGATACTTTGTCATACTTACCTACTGGTACCCCTGATAGGAGACAGGCCACACAGAAGATATATGGCTTAATTATAATGTGAGTGTAAGGACATGGTCTTGGACTTGCTGAACATGGGACACAGGAGGTAAAGCAGAAAGGTCTGGGAACACTGCTGGAAACTCAAGTCTTCATGATGGTCACCTGAGTGGTTGATGAAAGCCAATGATGACTCATGCCCAGAGTCTGCTAGGCGGAAGTTTGTGATGTTTTCCTCCACCAGCATCAACCTAGACTAATTGTTTGAAGTCATTTATATCAGCAGTGGGCTTCTTTCTGCCAGCAAAAACACAGCTGAATATTACGATAAATGCAAACAAACAAGAAGGGATTTGAGGGAGCTGCATATAAAACTGGGCTTTCATGAAGAAAGAGGTCTGGAAATGGTTAAGCGATCACTTGGCCACACATGAAACCACCATTTACTGTATTAATGGTGTTTGTATTTGTTGCAATGTCAGTGTTTAACACTCACTTAACACTACTGCCCAGTAGTGAACAGCCTTTAAGCATAATTTTCTCATGTGCCCAATACTTTTGCACACTACTGTATGTTGGGATGAAGTACAATGTCTGTTCATAGTAATATTTCTCTCAGCCGGAGTCAGATGAAAAAATACAACTTGCATAGGTTTGGGGTCAGAATCATGGGGAACAGATGATGTGAGAGGCACAGAACTCCTTTGGGGGGCTTCTATTTTGCTCCTGTTTTTGTAAACCTGGATTCATGGCCAGATTCACCATGGCTTCACAAGTGCTGGTCCTTGAGATCTTCAGAGAGGCCGTTCAGGAAGGTGGCATTGAGTGTGTCTGCTTTCCACCCACTGGAGCCAGCCAGAGTCTGAATGTTGTCAGTTAAATCAGAAAATCAGAGACATGATTGTCCCCCTGGCTCATGTACAGTTCAAAGGCAGCATTATTCCCTTGTTTAAGAAGTCAAACACTATCCTCATCTCTACAGTGAAGGACAGGAAGTCATTGGAGAAAAGTGATCTAGTCTCCCAGACATTGCTTTGCCTAACCTAGCCTTGATCAGAGGCACATGAGGTAGCAAAAAGTAATCGATGGTAAGATTAGTCCAGAACTGGTCCAGTATTTAAACCTGGTGCAAAGGAAAAGCAGCTAAAAAACCAAATTGACATGCCAAGGGAAGCTCTCCAGAAAAATGGGTAAGAACAGCTCTTGATGAAAAACAGGCAAAAGGGGGATAAAAACTTAATGCATAGTCTAATGGGCTGTCATGGGAACCGGAACAAGTATAGGTTCTTCAAATGTTTTTATACATTTCAGTTAGCTGTAAAATGAATGAGGTATTCATTTCTTTTGTATTTTAACAGATTGTTACCACTTGGTATGTAATACTTTTATATGTGTAATTTTATTTGTGCGTGTATAAAATAATTGCACTTTATTGAGCAGTTGTTTTAAATGGTAGTTATAAATGAGACAATCCATATAGATTTTTTTAGTAATCCAGTAACCCTGCAGTTATTTAGATCAGTGGTCCCCAACTCACCGGTACCGGGCCGTGGGTCATGTGGTACCGGTCTGTGGGCTGCACAGGAAAAAAAACGTGGCTGTTACCTGTGTTACGTTGTTGGCTCGTTGTTATGAAAATGCTGTTAATAAAGCTGCGAGTCCACATTGTATTTACGTTTATTATTGTATTTTAAAGATACCCCATTATTATATAAAATTTTATGCGCATCATTTATTTGTATAAATACGTATATTTATCTGCCACTCCTTAAAGGCCGGGCCGTGAACATAGTTTCTGATATTGAACCGGTCCGTGACCAAATAAAGTTTGGGGACCGCTGCTTTAGATCATTAATCAATTAATGTTTTTAGGCCCAAACAAGATTAGTTACCATAATCAAACCATAACTATGACATATTCCAAGATACTTAATTTGAAGTTCAAATCATGTTAACTCACATTTAATTGAAAATCTATGAAAGTTAACATATTTGTGTTTATTCAAAGAAATTGCATTGATTTATGAAAAATACATGCTCATTTTAAATTTGATGCTAGCAAAATTTGAACAGTGGTAACAGGAGACTGAAAAAGTTTAATGCTAAATACCTTGTGGAATATCTCACAACAAATTAAGGTTAATTGGCAACAGGTCAGTAACATGATAAAAAGAGAATCCCAGTGAGACTGAATCTCTCAGAAGTAAAAGTGGGAGAAATTCTCCTCTGTAGAAGACTGTGCGGGTAACTAGTGCAACATTTGAAGAATAACATTCATCAGTTTAAAACTGGGGGATTTCATTATCTACTGTACATAATATCATTTAAAAACTCCAGTGAGCCACATGTTCCAGAAATGCCACCACCTTCTGTAGGACAAAGCTCATTTAAGATGGACAAAGGCAGGAGCGGGGGAGTCCTGCGGTCTGATGATTTAAAATTCATCATGTACACCACGTCCTCTGGACTAGAAAGGACGGGGACCAGGGGCTTTTATCATTGCACAGTTTTAAAGTCAGTGTCCATGATGCTATGGGGTGCAATAATACACATAGCATGGGTAGGTTGTACATGTGGGAAGGCATCATTAATGCTGAACTGTATATACTGCTTTTGGAGCAACATATGCTGCCATCTAGATGATGTTTTTTTTCAGGGAAGGCCTTACTTATTTAATCGAGGCAATCCCAAACTGCATTCTGCACATGTTACAACAACACAGCGCTACAGTAGAAGAGTCAACTGATAAACTGGTCTGTCTGCTCTTCAGACTAGACATGGTATCAAAATGTGATGTTTTGATCTTTATTGAATATAGGGTTTACATGATTTGCTAATCACTGCATTTTATACAGTGTCCCCACTTTTTAGGAAATATATATTTTTTAAAAGTACAAAAATAAAGCCTTTAAACGTATTAAAGATTGCTTAAAAGCTATGTCCTTGTAAGAGACCATCATGCAAATTGGCAATTTTACATCCCAGATTTATTTCAAGCTAATTGTAATTGGGCAATCACATTCAGTTGGATATTCATGACAATTCTAGTTCAAATTAAAAATATGAAGAATATGTTTAATTTTTCATATTTATCAGGACGGGGTGAGGGAAATCACAGATTTAACAACTACTTTTCACCTTCCAGTTTCTTGAACAGCATGCATTAGGGAGGTCTCTTTCTCTCTCTGTCTGTCTCTCTTGCCCTGCTGTGTTGTTTTGCAGCCTGTGCTACTCATCACGACTGTTCTTTCTGCACTGTGACCACTTACTCTGCTCCCAAAAGGCTGATTAGAAGTTTCCTTCTCTCCTAGCTGAGACCAGAATGGCTACTCAGCAGATTCTCTACAGTCTTGACCGAGACTCACTAAAATCGCTCCTAGTGCACCTGTGTTTTTTTCAGATGCATACAATCAAGGAGGTAAAGCCTTATTCAATAATTTAGATAAAACAGAAACTCACACAGAGGGTCTATCAAAATTCTATCAATAATTAGAGTCAAGCTTTTTTATCTTCGCTCTGTTAAACCATGGAGCACATTAAGCACAATGTACAGTGTGCATTTAAGTGTGGCAGTGTGTTCGAGCTCAACCAATTAAGAATATTTTTTCTCACACTGCAATCTTGAGATTTTCTTTGGGAAAATGTGTGCACTTCTATTCTACCAGAACTAAAGCAATGAAAAGACAAGCTGCAGAAACTGACGTGAATCAACTACAGTAGTATAACCATAATTATATCAGCAGCGCTGTGTTCACTGAATCACTGAAGTCAGGGCACAATAAAGACTTTGTGAAAGATGTTAATTACATCGTATGCATTGTCGATAAAGCCGGCATACACGTCTATGCCACCCTGCACACCATGCATAGCTAAGGCCTGTATTGATATTCCTCACCATAGTCGGATTTGAGCTGCCAGAAACTGCAAAGCAAGAGGAAAAATAACTCATTAGATCCAGTTTGTAGATAAATCAACAGTCGCCTGTCTGTAATTGGCTTCTCTCGAATAATGCTCTCAAGCATAGTCTTTAAAAAAAGAGAGGGAACTAAAATTTGCTGGTCTGCACAGGCAGTGTAGCTGATGACTGCATTGGCAGCTTCTTCTTCCATTAACGTCACTCCTCATAGTGAATCTCAGTAGAGCGACTCAGAGGTAATGCTGCTGAATAACAATATCTGCGACTTGCATGGAGTCCTGACTTTTTTCCACACTTGTAAATGTGCTTTTAAATGTGATAGTGTCACAGACTTGGTTTTGAGTGAGTTCTCTTTTGATGTGTGCATGCTTTCCACTTTACTTAAAAGCCAGAAAGCTGCATACAATAACACATTAATTCAGTTTCATAGCAGTGTCAGTGGCAAAGAGTGGAGGCTGCCCGGGTGGACTGTAAATCTCTTGGGCTGTTATTACAGTACGCAGCATATCTTGGAGGGAGATGGACACATTTATTATCATTAAAGAAGAGTATGATGTCTTCCAGATGCCTGCTGCACCCCAGGGACACATGTCCAGCCCCCTGCTTCTGCAGATAGCGCAAAATATGCAACATGTTTTCACTTCCCCACAGGGCTCTACCTTTTACTCCCATGATTTTTATGCCCAGCATTTTAGTCCCGACTGATGTATTTTGAACATGTTTTTTTTTTTAATGCCAACCTGAAATAAACACAATATAAAACATATAATTTAGACAAAATTCTTAGTTCTCAGTATTTTCTATTAAAAAATAGACTTTTGTCTGCCTATAAATCATCTTCTGATTTTTGAATGCATGACTCGGAAGGGAAAAATAATATTGACTAGTAGTATCATTTTACCTCTCACATCTATTACTGAGTGGGAAAATGCTTAGCTAGCTCAGGGACGCTCCTGACCCTACTGTGTTTCAGCCTGAAATATGTCCTGATATAGAAGGAAAATGTGTCATGATTCTGTATTCATGCTCTTTAATGAACACCTACATATAGTGATCATAATGGAGAGACTGACTGCTCAAATAATATAACAATACACAAAATGTAATTATTACAATAATAATGCAGCAGCTGGCTAGGCGCTTAATTTATACTCTTTGTCGTATCTGTTCTGATGGATTTGTGCTTTATTGTTTTTGTCTCATTGTGTCTCTGCAGGTTTTTGGAGCTTGAAAGCAGTGGACAGAAGAGTGAGGTGCGACTCCATTTTCAAGCCAAAGGACAGCAGACACACACAGAGATCTTCCCCTACACGCTCGCAGACAACCAGTGGCACAAAGTGTCCGTAGCCATCAGCGCCTCCCATGTCACACTTTACGTGGACTGCAACAGGTACATAAGATAAGATAAGCCTGTAGTAGTCCCACAAGTGGGACAATTCTGTTGTTATGGCAGAAAGTGGTCAGTACAAAGGTAGGAGCAGCAAGAAACAACAATAGAATAAAGCTGGGCAGCTTTCTGGACAGCAGCCAATCAGCAGCAAGGAGAAATAAATACAGCCTCTGAGTACAGCAGTATTTCACCATCCCAAGATGCGCTTTCTTTTTGTTTCTCTTCACAGTACCCAAACATTTTATATATGTACCCAAACATTCCATATAATTTTTATATGGAAAAGTAGCTGAATTTATGTTAAATTAATAAAAGGGTTTACACTATAAAAATAGGATTTTCTTTTTTACAACATCACAACAATGTGGTTTTTCATTATAAGCGGGGGTTTACTATTTACTACATTAATAAACATTAATACAGTAAATGATGATTTTATGTGTGGCACTTAACTATTTTTAGTTGCAGCTCCCTCAAATACTTGGTTTGGCTCTTTTATAAATACTTGGTTTTGACTCCAGTAGATTAAATGGTGTGTTGATTGTTGAATTTGATTCATTCACCCGATAACTGGAGGCACTGAGCAGAAACCTGCATCCAAACCTGTGTTCTTCTAACCAGCTCACAAAATATTGACTACTTTTTTAGGAAAAAAAGGAAAAAAAGGATTCTTGATACTTTTTCCTACTTTCTCGTTGGTTTGCTGTTATTCTAATATTCAGCTGTGTTTTTGCTGGCAGAAAGAAGCCCTCTGCTGATATAAATGACTTCAAACAATTTGCACAGGCACCTAAGACTTTTGCACAGTATTGTATATGTATTACAGTGTATGTATGTATGTCTGTATACATTGAAGTGCAAAAGGTAAGCAACAGTAAAAAAAGTAAAAAGTGAAAAACAGTAACATATATCACATGTGTCCCTGTGATTAACACTGATATTGTGATGAGCACCCAGCTCTGTAAACCTACCTTAGATTGGGTTCAATTTTTTTTATGATGGAACATTTATATGGAATGCATTACATAGTAAACACACTCAAATCATGTTTACTGAATTTGTTTCTGTGTAGAATCTATGAGAGAGTGGTGGCTGTGCCCCTGATGGACATCCCTGAAGACACGTCTTTCTGGATTGGACAGAGGAACAGTGCACATGGCCTATTCAAGGTATTTTCCATTATCTGTGTTCAGTAAAAGCTTTAATTATAACTCCCATATGTTAGTATCCCTATTATCTTCATTTTAAAATAGCCATTTCTCTATCAGATGGAAAAGGAGGGGTTTTCTCTGAACAGCTGCTCCTTTTGAAGTCGATCCCACTTTTCAGCCTCCCCCCTACAGTGATAAATTTAACAATCCCACCACCACACAGACTTTCAACCATTTAAACACACTGCAAGTGTGCGTGTGTGCGCGGGCTTGCAGGAGACCCTTTGAGATGTTTTAAGTTTTGCTCCAGGTTGTTAAGCTTCTCCAACGTTAATTGGGAGATGAAGGGAGTCTTAGAGGTCATTCTTGCATCTTAACGAGCATTCGTCAGCTCCCACCCCCCTCTCTGTCTCCACAGAGACATTGATTAGCGTTCAGATGCTCATCTCATTTCATGGGAATGAATGAAAAAACAGTGGAACATAAGAATAATTAAATGTGTGGCCTATATATTAGGACTGCGCATATGCAGGCTCTCCTCTGCCTTATTTTGATTGGTCAATATTTTATTTTACTCCAATTACTGAATATTTCTGGATGGCAACCAGTTTTAATCTTGACAAATAGATGGCACTGCTGTTGGTAAGGTACTGATCAGCAGTTTGGCGTCTAATGGTTGAAATGTGGAGCGTACTATTTGCATCAAGTCTATGTAGAAAGGATTTCACACTTGTTGACCTTGCATGTTGACTCTAATGGAAATGATCAGTGCATGTGTAACCTCTCTTCCTCCAGCACATAGGGAGCCCAAATTGCATCCTGAGCCTTTCCACAGCCGAACAGCTCACCTCCATTTCCCCGTAGCGTGCCATGAAGAATCCGCAAATAGTTTTGTTGGGTTCTGAATTTATGATTTTTAAATTGAAGTGGCAAGACAATTTCGAAAACAATTTCTCATAAATCGCACCATTCCTCTCCTTCGTGAGTGGGGGGGTGGGGGGTGTGGATTGAATGTGCTTGGGGAAAGCGAGATGGCCGAGTTACCATGGATACAGAGTGTCTATACGTGATGTTGTGCTTGTGTGGCTTGGCCAGAGGACAGAAGGTGATCAAATTAAAGCACCTTGGAGGCAAATTTAATTTGGATCTCATAGTTATGCTTATCAAAGTGAAGCGGCGACTGCTGGATTATGTCCATGTCTTCTCCTTCATTGCTTCACTTTACATCGCATTATGTGCAATTACTAGAGTGAAGAGAGCTGTCCACCTGTGTATTAGCCTCAGGCAGTCCTCAGAAGAACGAACTTGTTTTGCCTAATACTTATGGACTGCACCGAGCATCTAGCTTTCTGAATTCTGAAAAAAACATCCCATTTTTTGAATCTCTTTATCTAAGCTGAAGTACCCAACACATACATATTCAGCTTAAACAGAACCTAAAAGCTGCATGAACTGCATGAAGACTCTGCCGCGCTGAATTCTCTGAAAGAGCCATATTTAGGTAGTTGTTTACACTTTCATAAATCATAAGTATTTTGAATTACTCTCCCATTCACTAATCGATTTGTTCCGAGATCTCGAACAAAGAAGCTTTCATAGCTCTCAGTGGGTTAGGAACAAAAACTACCAGTACAACACAACAATACAACCTATTAATTCTCGGTAAAATTGATATTAGATGGTCAATATAACATCACAGCCACCGAAAACCTAGTAGTACATTCACAGAAGGTATCTCAGAGAAAACCAAATAAAGATGATGATACAGTTTTCCTAAGTCATAAAAAGGTTGTTGTTCCTGTGACTGATAAGAAAGACTTCTGTCTGTGTTTACAGGGAGTGATGCAAGATCTTCAGATACTTGTGATGCCTCAAGGTTACATCACCCAGTGCCCAGATCTAAATCGCAGTAAGTATGTTTGAGCTGCATTAAAATTATTACTGTGCTAAAATGATCAAAGATAATCTGCCCTTTCATCTCACTGCATGTTTACATTTTAGCTTGTCCGACATGTAACGACTTCCACGGACTTGTGCAGAAAATAATGGAACTCCAAGACATACTGGCTAAAACATCCAGCAAGGTAAAACGCACAGGTTCTTTCATGCATTACAGTTTTACTTCGGTTTATGGGTATAGTTTTTCCTGTAAGCAAATACTGTGGGCCTCATTCATTAAACCTTGTAAAATATTACAATTTTTACTTATTCTGCCTTGTTTTACTGGTAATAGAAAGTACACAGTGCAAAGTGATAAAAGCTGAATGGTGTGTAGAAATGGAACCTGTTCCAGGACAGTGTGGTACAGGACAGTGCAGGCCAGTATTATTTAAACCTTCTCAGGCCCTTTCATCATCTTATGTAACTAAAGAGTAGTTAAAGAGTAGTTAGTCTGGGTTCTTTCACAAACATGACTATAAACTAGCTTGTCAGTTTTGATTACCAGTAGGGTAGCTTCAAATGCCTGCATTTTTTAAATACAATTATTTTTGTAATATTGTAGTCAGTTAGCATATCTGCAGGCTGTTAAAGTGCTCTGAATGGGCTGCAATAATAAGCAAACATAGCGCACTTTTATTTCAGCCGCTGAATTTATTTTTCCAGTTTGGAAATTGTCATTTATTTTTGTATTAAATTGAAGTCATATCTATTTTCTTCCAAGAACAGACGACTGTGCATGTGGTTGGGGCAGATGTGAATTTTAAGGCTACAAAGAATTTCTTTAATGTGATGATTTATATACTGAATGTTTTATGAATGAGTTCACACAAATTGATTCTAACCATGGTTCATGAACAAGGCCCAAAATGATAAAAAAAAAAAAAGATTTTTGATCTGTGGCTTCTTTTTGAGCATAGTTTCTGAACACACACACTTATTTCCGATGCTTTTGTCATATTGATTATAAACAGTCAGTGTAGTGCAATCAACAAATGATGTTCAGATATTGAGCTCCTTTCACAGTGAATCACTCAATCAAGTGTAATTTTTCTAACCACAAATAGTCCCTACTCATCTCTCAGATACCCTGGCTTGCCTGTTGCAGTACAGCTGCACTTAAGTTTCGGCTATAGAAAGACATGAGTGATCCCCCTGGTCAAGCTTTGGTTGTGTGTGTTGTGGTGCAGCTGTCGCTGGCAGAGGAGAGGATGAACGGCCTGGATAATTGCTATTGTGAGCGGACTTGCAGTGTGAAGGGGGTGACCTACAGAGAGGACCAATCCTGGACAGATGGCTGCAAGAACTGCACATGCTCGGTAGGTTGAATGTCCTCTGCGTGTAGACCGCTCAGCTCCCAGCAGGGCCTCGCTGCTTTTATTACGGGCGGCGGTTGCCCCCCCCTAAGGGCATTAAGTGGGGAGGGGGTGTATAATGAAAGAGCAGACACAGAACGGGCAATGTTTTTGTTGGGAAATGCTGGGAAAGATATACAATGGCTGGATTAGCTGCATAATAAGGTTCGGTAATAAGTAGCTTCACTGTGTGTCCTCCCAGAATACTTGCCCACCTGCACATTAGTTGTAAACACATGATGATTTCATCCCATTGGCACTGTAATGTGGGTATAAACTATTAGTGCTGGGTGATGTATCATCAATACGGGTGTGATGTAGTATTCATATTCAGTCTTCGCAATGTTAATTGGTAAGGAACATTTTAATCATGACATTTTGTGCATTAAAACAGTGATGCAGTTTTATTTTCCTGTTTTCTATTCTGTTTTGGCACTTTGGCATAAAAGGGCCTGAGAGTAAATTGCACTGTATGTCATTTAGTGAGTCCCACAGACTCACAGACTCATGTCAAGTGTGTTAGTCTGTCTCTACTGAATGTCATCTTCTTTATTTGAAGGGTGCTAAAAGTGCCTGTATTATTAACAATTGTACTACTACTACTACTACTACTACCAATACTACTACTACTACTACCAATACTACTACTACTACTACCAATACTACTACTACTACTACTACTACTCCTACTACTACTACTACTACTACTCCTACTACTACTCCTACTACTACTACTACCAATACTACTACTACTACTACTACTACTAATA
>JBBPCW010000127.1:10991589-11004047 GCA_037974425.1 Phenacogrammus interruptus
ACACACACACACACACACACACACACACACACACACACACACACACACACACACACACACACACACACACACGCATAAATAAACACACACCCAAACACCAGGAAAGAATTGTGAAATTGTGAAATGCCTTCTGTCAATGACATTAAAGGTAACACTGAAGGTGAAGACATTGAACAAAAGCTGTGTAACCTCATAGTTCTAATGGAATGCATTATCCATGCAAAACAATATGAAATCATTACCATTTTTATGAAACGATATAGTGTTTATCTGCCCTTAGTGTAGTTAACACTCCACTGGTTTATGGGCAAGCGAGTTTAGCATGAAAATGGACTCCGTCTGAATGAATATAAAGAGGAAATTCTGTTCTCCCTATCTCCATCTATGGATTCAATCTAGTGTTAATGTCAGTCCTGTATGCCTGGTGATCATGATTATAATATCAGGCTGAGTGGTTCCGTCTATGAATATATTCTATTTTACTGATCCATATTTCCTTATCTTACTGAATTATTGTAAAATCAAGTTGCTGAAGTAAATGTACAGAAGAATAAATGTATGCCATGGCTACAGGTCTCCTGTTGCTTGTTAGCATGAATGCTACAAAACTGCTTGTTTATAGGCAATGCTGAAGGCTTAAGTCAGAAAGTGTGTTTTTTCCTATCTGTTGCATTGTGTAAAACAAATGAAAATTCTTGAGCTTTGGATCCTATATGTAGCTTTCACTCCTATACCCGGTATGACATTGATATGTGCTGCATGTGTAAAGATGGTTAAGTTTCTAAAAATCAACTCAGGATGGGATAGTTAAACTGTTTTCTCCTCAGACCGCTGTAAAACACCTTATAGTGTCCATTGTTTGATTGTGGCTTTGGCAGCCGACGGACATGCCGCTGTGCCAATACCGCTCCCCTATTGTCCTCTATCCCACACTATTTTTGTCCCACGCTTTGAATGCCACTTCATAAAGGAAAAGCACTCTCACAGTTTGCTCTGTCTGCCAACAGGATGGCTGAATCAAAGAGCCTCCTAAGTTGAGCTGAAACATTCCACAACAGTCCAACTTTTAATTAGATGGATCTCTGGCTCCATTTGAAGAGAAACAGTTTGGATTAGTCCTGTGAGGTTTTCGCTTTGAATGCAGGAAAATGAATCGCTCTCACTGTTGCATACACCAGTGTACGCACACACATATGCACATACGCATACATAGACACTTTAAAATGTGGAATATTTGCATTTGCTCTTTCATTGCTTGTGTATTGACTGTACCTGGAGCCACAGGTTTTGTAATTAATGACTGGTGAGCATCTGTTTGATTAGAATGATAATACACAGAGATGTTCTATTCCCTAATTGTTTGCAATCAACATACACTCACTGCAGGCTGCACTGCATTAATCCAGCTCCACCTTGCAATACTCCATATAACACTCTGATAAAACACTGTTCTGTCCCTCTCTTCCCCAGAGACACAGCCAATTAATTGCAGATTGCAGACCACAGCATTTTTATGTCCTGGCTTTAAGACAGATGATACAAATGTTGTGTTATTATAGAACTTTACTTCACACAGGTGAGCAGCAAATTGAAGACTGTTGTTGCTTAAATAGCCCATGATTGTAAATGGCTGTTAGGATTGTATGAGCTAAACATGTGGAACAAGTACATGGAAGTTCAGAATAACAAACATTTTCTCACAGTGCTGTAAAAAAGACTCAGATTTTCTCAGATTGTTTTTAGACATTTCTCACAGATGTAAAACAAATAGTAATTTAAAGGAATTGTAATTTAGAGAATCAAACACATAACACACTCTTAAATAAAGATTTACATTAATTAAAGGAGAAAAGTATCTAATATGTGAATTACCCATCTGAAAAAGTAATTAGGCACTCAAGCAACAAATAAACCAAACTGAGATTCTACTGATTGAAAACCATCAGGCTCAGCCGTGTCGAATATAAAGCTCATTTTAAGAGATCATTTGAAGAGTGATGTTGCCTTAATTTGTTTACTAGCACACTAGGCCATGATCACTGGAAATGTTGAAATCCATCAACCGAGACAAGGTTATGAAATCATTTCTAAAGTTCTAGGACACTACCAAACCACAGTGAGGGAACCCTGGGAACATTGATAAATCTTTCTAGCTGTGGTCATTCTCCCATAATTTCATGAAGGGTGCAGTAGCAAAAAAGAAATCCACAAAGGAACTGCAGGCCCCTGAGGGGTTCATGTAAGATAATCAGAAAGACATAAGTGCTTAAATCTTCAATGTTTTTAATGTTGTTTTATTTTTTTTTGCACTTTCCACTCTGAATATAGAAAATTTGTTGCTTTGTGTTGTATTTTATGCTCAATTTGCTTGATTTTCAAAACGGAGGGTAGGCCTCTGTGAGAGGCAGCTTCATAGCAGCAGCTTTTCTATAGTAGAAACAGTGTCAGTACACAACGTAGGACTGCACAATATATATTGTCTGTTAATCGTTATTGCAAAATCTGCTTCTTACAATATGCAAATGAGCCTCTAGCCAATCACGTTGTTTCTGACAGGCTGACCAATAACAGCTCCGGGTGAAACATTAAAGGCGTTAATTGCTGGGGTGTTTTAAAAGATTTCATAATTCGTAATTCATTCTTACATGACTGTTTTTCAACCATAGAATTAAATAGGCTATTTTTGTTCCTGTGCCTTTAAGACTGATGTATGAAACCAGTCTCTTTTCTGATTTGTTGCCTTATATTGCAGTTTATATATGGACTATGGGAACTGTCTGGAGAATTTTTTTCATACTTGAAGGGGTAGTGGGAGTAGTGGTTAGGGAGTAGTGTTTAGGGAGGCTCTTTGATACATTGAAATGCATCACAATTGCAATATGGGGCAGTAAAATCAGAATACTAATATTCTGTCCATATCATGCAGCTGTAATACAAATGTCTTACTCAAACGTGACATTTTAAATTCACTAATAAATTGGCAACCCACCTAAAACAACAACTAGGTTAATTAGCCTAGCTGTCGCTAAGATGAACCAATGTAGAATAAAATAAATATTTAATAAAGACAGTATTTGTGTGCATGCATAAAATATACATGCACAATATTATGGGTGCATTTGTTGTAATGAAATCTGGGTTGTTTACGCATCTCACCATAATTTGCTGGCATTGCTGGCATTTGCTGCATGCCCAATAACTGTTCAAAACGGCAAGATTTGTTATACAGCACAGCAGCACTCCCATATATTTGTCCATATAAGACCCTTACACCAAATGTGACTTTATTAACACTGCATTCAGATACAGAGACTTCCATATGGAGTTGGTCCCTCTTTGCTGCTGTTTTAACGGTTCCACCCCCATGCTCTCGATTCTGTTGTTTTTCCAACTTGTTTTTCAATAACAAGCTACACAAAACATGAATAAATTAATTATTTAACTCTGCATGTTGTTGACAGTATTGACTGTCATTAATAAACCTAGATCTGCACAAAGCAAACATACCTGCCTTCACCCATGTTGATAAGAGTATTAAAAACTGTATGTTTAAGACAGACTTAAAGGTGTGATTAATCGCGAGTTAACATGAGATTAATCGCGATTAAATATTTTAATCTACTGACAGCCCTATATCTAACAAAATATCAGCCCTTAAATTTGAAGGAAATAATAATTTGACATTTATCATGATTGTGTATCGTTTGATGATAGAAAACACAGAAAGTGCTGATACATTTTACAGGTTATGCATGTTCTGTAACACCAGTGGCAACTGGTTTAAGTGGACAGCATTGGAGTCTATTATGTTTGGTTTGTTAGGGTTAAAAGTAGAGATGGGCCTGATTCAATATGATATCGGTATCAGGTCTGATATAGCCATAAATCTGATATTGGAGATTGGTCGGACAGCCCTGATCTCTATATTCCAGTTCGCAGCTTGCGCTGGACCTTAAACTCGACGTTGTGTAATTGGAGATGCGTCACCGCTCCCATACCACGTACCTGCGGCAACTTCAATCCGTTTTGAAATGTCGCTTGTTTGGAGATACTACAGTTTTAAATGCCAAAAAGCAAGACGGCTGCTTGCAATGTGTGTAAAGCCAGCATGCCGAGGGCTGGAAGTACAGTTGCGTCGTACAATACAACAAATTTAGTCAAGTACCTGCAGAGATTTAGACAAAATGTACCAGGAGTTTATGCTAGCAAACAGGGAAAGACACCAAACTCTTAGCTCTCCCTTAAGATCTCTTTGGGGTTCTTTCAGTTTTGCCCTCTCTTCCATATCTCAAAACACGAGGCTAAAGCTGGGCACCTCGTAACTCGGACGGTCCACCTTAAATACAGAAGTGGTTAGATTACACTCTGCCTGTGTCGAGTTTCCGAATTCATGTTATTTTAAATGTAATAGTTTTGCACTTTTTCTACCCAGTTGTTGCTGCTAAAATGGGCGTAATACTTGAACTATTTATTTGATTTAGCCAATATTGTTGTGTTTTTGATATTTACAAAATTTGACAGCTATTGCTGCTACCTTTTTTGTCAAATGTGACATAAATAAATTACTTTGGGATGCCTTTAAATTCAGTGTAGTTTTGCATGTTTGCTCGTCTAATATGCTCTTCTAATAAGTGCTTAGTAGTTTATTTATTCTGTAATGTAACCTTCCTAACAAACAGCACAAGTTCAACAAAAATGATGCTAATGTTAAAGTAAGGAAGATTATATTATATTGTAGTATATTGGAATCTGTATTGGTATCGGCAGTCATGTATTGGAATCGGATCAGAAGTGGAAAAACAGCTAAGTGTCCTTAACCACTGACGGGCAATGACTGTATTTACAGTCATTATATTAAGTGTCATTAGTCCAGATGTAACCATAGCATGTCAGTTAATTCAGTGTTGGGTCAATGGCTGTTCAGCAGCTTCTTCTGGTTGGCCAGTCATCAACCCCTCTTAAATCATCAGTTCTCCATTCTCCCCTTCAACATGAAGGTCAAGATTTCACTTTTCTCTCACTGAGGTGAGGCAGGGCCTCAAGTGCTCCAGCACTAATAAAGATTAGCCTATAATCCCTTCCTTCTCTCTCTCTCTCTCTCTCTCTCTCTCCCTTTTCTCCTCCATTCCCTCTCTCTGTAGATGTGTGTGTGTGTGTGTGTGTGTGTGTGTGTTTGCAGGTTTTTGTCCAGAGGTGTGTAAGAAAGCTTTAATCTGATGATAACAGAGCTGCCTGAGTCTTTTCAGATTTCTGCTGGTGGGGTATGTGTATGTGTGTATCAGCTAACTCCTGTATCCACAGGGGCTCATGGGGGACACAGGATTAGAGCGTCCAATTCAAAGTGTCCGCTAGCAACAGTGCACCAGTGAGACGCCCATCTCTCCGTCGTCTCCCTCGTTTCTGTCTGCTTGTGTGTGAACCTCTCTCAGAGCCTTGGGCTTCAAAACGAACAGAACATCATCGAATCTGTGGTCGAGACCTATAAATGTAGTTCTGTGAATCTGACACTTGTCAGTAATAGAGAAATAAATGCTGCTCTTATTCTAGTTCTGCCACTGCTTCCTGACAGTCTCATGAATGATTGCTCCACAGAATAGCTCCTTGCCTTTTTTGTGTTTTTTTTTTTGTAAAGAAACGAAAGAAACACACAAATGCATCAGTATTTCTTTTCTCCTGCCCGTCTCACCCTATAGCTCTTTCTGTTAACACTCTATGTCTGCATTTTCTAAACCCAGCTTGCGTGGCTTAATAAGGAAGCTGAACGCGTCAACGTTAACATCTGTTGCTTTTCAGAGGGCTCGTGTGTTCGGGGATCGCATCTGATATGCATGCATTGCACCACATGCTGACTTTTTTCACGAGGGTGTAAGAGCTTGTTTTCAGGTTCTTTTTCAGGCCGTAAACAAATGCGGTTCATTAGCATCCAACTTTTTGGCTTCTTATGCATCAACCACAACAAGTTCTTTGCCTCTGCACAGATGTTCCAACAGCAGTAAAAGAGAAGAGATGAGGAGAGAAGAGAGGGCAGGCAACCCCCTGGTGATTGCATGTACATAATTGATTGTTTATCTGTCACGAGCATGAATGGCAGTAGAGAGAGAGGTAGAGTCAGAGAGTGAGAGTGAGAGAGGACGAGAGAGAGCAAGATATTTGAGTGACAGAAGGAAAGAAAGTGTCAGAGAATTTCCGCAGTCCTGTCGATATGCGTGCGGTGGCACACAGCAGGCAGGTCTAGCTGTCAGCAGGCCGCAGTGACCTTGGGTTAATCTCCTCACTCTTTCAGTTTGACACTTCATTCCTGTTTCATTCGGACTCATTGTGATAGGATTCCTATACCTAATTCTGCACTGCATAGCAGCGGGATTGTGTGTGCGCTCATGTTTATATGCTTTAATGTCCTACAGTATGGTCAGATGTGTTGCGCTCCCCTAAGCCAAGCATTAAAATGTCACTCTCACTTTGGATGAGTGAAAGCCATCTCAGGAGACACCAAAGGTTTGAGGCGAATAGCAGAAGTGAATGTGCTCTTGTTGATTAGAGAGATACGTTTGACTTCTGCTTAACATTCTGCTCTTTTATGTGGTTCAGACTCTTGGCATTTTTTCACACATCTGCATCTGATACCTAAGCTTTATTTTTAACATAACACTTGGGCTTAATTGAAAAATTAACCAAAATTTGAACAAGAAATTTATCAACAATGACACAAAGTGACAAGGCCAGTCTCTTCAGCTGCAGGCTTATTATTCAGTTATTAAGCTTAATGCCTACCGTTCAATGACTATAGTTAGTGCTGTCAAACTATGTAGTTTTGAGAAATGAAGAATTGAAGTGTAGGCCCATGTCACACATTCACACTCAAGTGGTCGTAGTTACACAGTTTATGCGTGTGTGTGAAGTGAGGTAAAGTAAAAACACTGTTCAGCATAGTTTCAATCAGAGAGCACTCATGCAGTAATGAGTCATACTGTTGCTCTTCAGAAGTCTGTGAGTCATCTTTCCTTATTTCTCTCTCTCCCTCTCTCTCTTTCTGTCTATATGTCTCTCCGACTTTCCCACTTACCATGAAGTCGAGAGTTCCCAGTATAAAAACACTTAACCAGACTTTTAATGGAGGAACACCACTATACTAAAGCATTAGATGCGAGAGAGGAAGTTGTTCTTGGAACGAGTGTGTGCCAAATGTTGTAAATGTAATGTAGGCTAATTTTACACCTTTAAAAAAATGTATTGGCAGCCTAATGTGTTATTAACGAACAAATATAAGGTTTACATTAATCCCAGTAAGAATGACTACAAAAGTTGCTGAAAAGGCTTAATGTTCCATGTTGATTGTCAATAATTTTGTTTATAGCGATGTTCAGCAAAGTGTGTTATACTGCATCTAGGAGTCTAGGACAAAACATTGTAATGGTGTATTGTAATATAATTTTTTTTTTTTTTTTCTAAAATAAAACATATTAAATGTTTGTTTGAGTTTCCATGCATAACATTTCAGTTTAGTGTAATGTACTCATTAGGCTACTAGGCAATGGACTTTTGTGAGATTTTTAGTCTAGGTTTCGAAAGCTATGTAATTTTTCAATTTCTTGCTCTATGGGGTGATGTTGTCATGCCTGCCACAGTAACTTACTTGTGTCTTTTTAATATCAATATCAAGACTAAATGTTATCTAAGACTGGATGCTGAGAACGATGTGAGGCTTAAACAGTCTGCAACTGTACCCAGTATCGCTGAGCTTTGTGCAGAAAGGCAGATGCACCCCTCACATTAACATGGGGCAGCACTGTCACCATTTATCCACAGATATTACTGTATCTGCTTACTGTGTATTGTTTCTGTATGTCTGAAGTTTCACACATTGTCTTTGTTCCATGACTTTTGCTGTTCATGGCTAAATGTCATGAACATTTTGCTGCATTTTCTCTTAATCAAATTATTTGACTTTGAGTGTTTTAATGAGTGTAAAAAGCGATAAATTATGTTATATTATTAAACTCATTGAAAATATTTAAAGGGCCTGTAAATCTGTCGCTATGTGGGACCTAAATCTCTTCTTGTCTTCAGAACTTTTGCAGCTTGTGCTGTGCATTTGTTTTGCTGATTTTTAAACATTGATGATCAGTTTCATATAATTGTGTTTTGTTACTGTCCAAGTATCGAGCTTGTTGGGAGAATGCTGAAAAACTGTGCAGAGTGGTGAGCTGACCTTGAACCGAGCGCTTCTGCTAGTTTCACATCCGCACATGATATGAATCAAAAGAGATTATGTATGAAACATTTCCAGGACTCCAAACGGAACAGATCTTTCCCACAATCCCTTGCGGATAAAGATCTCCTCCTGTGCTCATGGTCAATTGGAGGGCAGACAGAAATTGCATCTTCAGCGTTACAGTGTCTTGCATGTGTGCAAATGCATGCGTTTCACAGAATGCTTGCATAGAAAGCTGGAAAGTTCAATTCAAAGTCATTCCAGTGCTGAGTTTTACTCTCACCTTCTCTGACTCAAAAGGAGGTGGTAATGGTAATCTGTCAGCTCTCCTGCTGGGCCTAATTCCACACAAGGATTCCACTCTCCTCGCCTTGAGGCAATAAGGAACAATACACTGAAGGAACTCTGAGCAGAACTTCTTGTTTTCATTAATTATTATGACACTTGTCTCATATTCTATCTCGCTTTCTTCTCTTTTACTCTCTCTCTCTCTCTCTCCCTCTCTCTCTTTCTCTCTCTCTCTGTCATAGAGCACGATGAGTGTGTGTCAGGACAGCACAACTGTGATGAGAATGCACTGTGTTTTAACACCGTTGGCGGACACAGCTGCTCCTGTAAACCTGGCTACACCGGCAATGGCACCATCTGCAGAGGTGATACACACTAGCCAACACAGCCCATCCTACCTGCTTACTGTTCATCTGGCTGCCTTCTGGAAACCTTTTTTTACATTTTACACAAGATTTAGATCTATTCTAGATATCTATTCTAGATCATTGTTTTCTTGTATCTATTTATGCTACATATTTATTTTTCAGCAGTTATACAATTAATTACAAAGTTAATTGCTCATTTAATTGCAATTACAACTGATTCGCAATCTATATTAGAGTCAGCGCTTCTCACTTTTACAGTTGGCCAGCATGCATCATAATCGTCATTGACAAACACAACTGCAAATTTCGACAATTTATTTCCTCTTGCCTTAAAGGAACAGCCTCTTTCTGTGATCCGTTGTGTGGTACACGATGTGTAAATTATTCTTTTAATGCTAGCAGTTTTGAACCTAGTCTGAATTTTGCTTTTGAGCTATTACACAGGTCAACAGATCAAAATCATCAGAGATATGTTTATGTGGGTTCGGTCATCCTGATTTCAAATCTGTGTTTAGTTTTTTCCACACGTACTGTTTTATGATGAAACTATTGCATGATAGTTGGTATAGTTAACATATGATTATCATATACTGAGCATTTTTGAAGAAACATTATATCTATGCCACAGTCTGCGTCTATCTGACTTCACACTGAAAATATTAAAAGTTACTTGAATGGTGCCTGTGGTTTAATAAAAACAGCATGACAGTCAATTGCAAATTACTCATAATTAAAGTTGATGTGACTGAAAAAAACCGAAAGTGGATCTGAAATCAGCATGAAACTGGTTTAGAAAAGTGTGTTGTGGTTTCTAATTATTGCAAAAAGTGTTTGTTTATCCTATGTAATTGACATTGTGTTGATTACTAAAAGTAATTAATAGCACATTGCATTGCTTTGTAATTGTGAGCTCGGCACTGATGACCAGCTGTGTGCTGTATCACATGTGCTGTCCTTGCGCTAAATGTGTTAAACTCTGAGCTTTAACCCATGTGTGACCTGTCTTTGACCCATAGCTCTTTGTAACGGCCTGTGTCTGAATGGCGGCTCCTGCGTCTCTCCTGATACATGTATGTGCGCCCAAGGCTTCACCGGACAAAGGTGTGAGACAGGTAAGAGGCTTTTGCTACCTTTCTGTTTATTCTTATCACCCCGTGTTTCTTCACTGTATCCCCTTACTGTTCTCTGGGGTCCTGCACCATGTACAGTGATCTCTGCTATTGCTCCTGAGTATCTAAACTGATGTCATGAAGTTAAACAGAGCGCTTTTCCATCGCTGGCCTGTTGCGGTACTGACTAAAGCAGGAAGCTGTAGCACTGTAGCCTAGCAACAGTATCACCTGAAAAAGTTCATCTTTCTATGTGTGATTCTCTTTTGCAACCACCTAATTGTGACCATCACATCCTTCCCTCACAGCAAATCTTCATCTGATTAAACCAGAACTTTGTTCTTGTTGCAGTTTGAAAATCTGATTTCGTTCAAAATTTGATTTCAATATAGCTGTTCATCTCATTTCAAATTGCCAGAGTCTTCTGTGTTCTTAGATAAAAGAATCAGAAATTGATTCCGTCTCCCAACTATAGCTAAATCACAGCCACATCAAATACTGTTCAGCACCTGCGGCTTAGTTCTGTGTTGAATAAAGTCGGATTCATTTTGCAGCCGATGCCCCACATGTTTGCTTTCTGCTTCTATTGACTTTTTGTAATAAAGCTGCTTCTGTTCATATCTAATTTAGCGGTGAATTACGCTGAGAGAGGCTGAATTTGTTGGGACGTTTTAATCAAAATGTGGATTGAAGGCTCATTGGGACTTTGTGTGGTATCTCACCATCGTGTAATGCAGCTGGGCTATGATGGATTAGTGCAGTCCTCCTCTGTCTGCTGTTGCTCTATGGGTAATTAAGGGTAGAGGCAGATGCTGAGCATGGCTGGGGGATGTTCTTCTCAGGGGAAAAATAAACTGAGGAGCGAAATGCAGGCCTACAGTGCTTGCCTCTGCTGTGGGATCATCCCGCCTGATCCCGCCTCATCCTGCCTCATATCGATTCCACATAAAGGACCCTTTACGACATGTCTCTGCACAGGGCCCGATTGAAATCCAATTGTTTAGTTTTACAGCACCCACCCTGTCATCCCTGAGTGACAATATAGATTCTCTGCTATCGGAAGAGCCTTGAGACATTTGATTTTATGGAAGAGGGCAAAAACAATGTTTTGGTTGGATCATTTCAGCTACGTGTTCAAACCATACAATATGTTAGTGTAAAATTGTGTAGCTGAATATGAAAGCCAATGAAAATGTTTTTTTATCGTAAATCATACACAACATTATCAATCTTATGTGGTTAGGATTAGTTGCAAATAGTGGTGAGATAATACAGTTTCAACTGTGACCTTTTTGTAGCTTTTAATGACTAATTATTTGATTTCACCAGTCAGATCTTTTGAAATCCTTTGCTGCGATAAAATCACAATTTTTTTTGGTAGTTTTTTTTGTTTTATACATGGTTACTGGCATGCTACTTGTGGCAAGCAGCATTGAAATAGACTTGAAGACTGGTGTTGCAGAACTTTGTAAATTTGTGGTTTAAAACATTTCTGCACAGCTGATATTTTGTCTGACAGGTAGATGGGTTAGTCAAGAATGCTGACAAACTACTGTATTAATACTATCACAGAAACAGTCTGAGAAACAAAAGGTTGGAAATAGATTGGAATTAATATGGCAGACATACTGACATGCTTAGATTGGCTTTGGCATAAGAAGAGTTTCGTGCTGTGTTTACTCGTGGTTGTAGATTGGGTGTAACATTACATTACCTGTCATAAAGCAGTGACATTCCTGGTTATGTGCAATCCAATAATGTTATTTGCTACACTGTCTTCTGTTTTGAACAAATGCAACTGTTTCTCAGCCCTCTGAGTGTTTTCATCCAAGTTCTGATCTGTTGTACATAACACTTGGTCTTTGACTATGCATTCTTCAACATCTGAAAAAAGTTTGCAAAACGTAAATAAAATAAACAGGTTTACTCCACTAGTGCAGCATGATGGCTAAAGATGAAATAATTGGACTCTTGACAAAACATTCTGCAAGCTGCTGCACTACATTGCACTGGTATTGGCAGAATTGTCCATCACTGCTCCACTGAAAAACCCAGAATGGGGCCTCTGCAGTCATAACGTACACAGCAATACATTACAAAGGAAATGATTCAACAGTTGTTAGGTTTATTTGTGTATAAAATGTGTTGTGTTTAGTCTTTCACAGAGCATGTTTTGACTTTGCTTGTAGGTAGCGTGCAGTGCGGTGTCATTATGCAGTCATACTGGGATGGCTGTTTGTGTAGATTAAGAAGAAGTGTGCTGATGTGTGGCCTAAGGCACAGCTATTTTTGCTTTCTGTCTAATATTAATCATCAAGGTTGATTATGATTCAAAGAGTGAAGAAATGTAGTCAGACAGAATATCACAGACCTTGACAAAACACAGAAAAACACAGACGCAGACACAGCTACAGCATGAAAACATTATTAAACACAGAAAAACACAGACGCAGACACAGCTACAGCATGAAAACATTATTA
>JBBPCW010000127.1:11041687-11056660 GCA_037974425.1 Phenacogrammus interruptus
ACACACACACACACACACACACACACACACACACACACACACACACACACACACACACACACACACACACACTAACTGTTCAGGAATGCAAATTTGTCCTCCAAACTTTGTCTCATTTGCTGGACAAACTAGTCCAATCCATGAAGGCCTTATCCACCGGCAGGACTTAAAGTATCTCCTACGAATGTCTTGCTGTCACATTACTCATGTCTTGATGAGTCACAGCTGTTTTGTTTGCATGATTGGGGCCAACACAATTTCAGAAGGGTTTTTAATGTTATGGTAATATATTCACCTTGTTGATGCAGAATACAATTTTATGCCCGTCAGACTGTCTAACCTTTGGCAAATTGAGTAGATTAAATGAATGAAATTTGAACTGCAAAGTGCCATTCAAGATGCCTAAGTAAATGTGTTCCAGCCACTCAGCATTCAGCACCACCAGTATACTGATCACCGCCTGATTTTCTGGAATCATATGCACCTGTTTCTTCACCGGTTCAGGCCTTAAAGGTCCCATGACATGAAGATGTCACTTTATAAGATTTTTTAACATTAATACGAGTTCCCCTAGCCTGCCTAAGGTCATGTGGCGTGAAATTGTGATGGGTGTAAAGAGTGCTTTGATCATCCTGCTCCACCAACAGCTCAGAATTTGGCCCCTTATATCGTCATACGGGGAAAGGTTACCTCCCCTTTTCCCCATTCTCTGCTCGCCCAGAGAATTTCGCCCCCTCCCCTAAAAATGTATCTCCACTGACTGTCAATGCGATAGTGTGAGAGGCCCCTCCCCTCTCTCCTCCTCATTATCATTTAAAGACACAGAAACGACTCGTCCTAGGGAAATCTCATTGTGGGACTGTGGCTGTGAATTTTGGAAGGAGACTTCAGATACAGTATTACTTCAGATACAGTATTAGGGGACCACTAAAATCTATATACAAGCATAAAAATCAGCATGTCATAGGACCTTTAAGTTACATGTGCTTTATTATGCTTGGATGATTTCTATTTTTGTCATTGTGTGTTTTAAACAAAAAACATTCCTCTGAAACTGGTCAGGTTCAGGGACAGGACTGAAAATGAGAGCCTTTGAAAGCCCCTCAGGAAGCCTGGATAAATATTCCTCAAGCCTACATAGAAAAAAGCCTGTATCTTTGCAAGTAAAATATGAAGAAATGTGGCAGACATTTTAAAGAAAAAAGAGTCATGAAAAAAAAGAGTCATGAATCATGATGGTTAACTGACTAAAAAGGAGAAGCTCTCAATGTATTTCCATTCAACAGTTTTAATTGCAAAAATTCAGTCGATATTTAGATACTTTAAGGTAAATGTCTAACATAGAAGGAAAAGCTAAATTATGAGGTAAATAACTTTTGTACCAGGCACCGCAGCTGCCATAAAACCTTGATCCTTGCCAAGGGGCTTTAGAATTTTAATTAAATCAATTTTTCATGAAAAAAAATCATTTTAGTCTTGCCCTCAGAGTTCAAGCACTGCCACTGTCTCTATCAAACAGGACTAAACTAAGCGTACCTTTCTCATCTTTTTAAATTGCTAAATGAACACACAGCACTGTCCAGCAGCTCAGTGCATTTGAACTCAAAGCACTACTGGCGTATTTAGAAAATATTACCATGACCAGTCATGCCCCTGAAATGGCTGATGCATCAGTTAACAACCGTGGGGAGGCTCAGTAACGGTATCACGGCAGACGAGCCGGGGCTCTGAGGAGTTCTTACATGCAGTCTTACTCGAGGTAATAAAATTTAACAGTTGTGTGCTGTAATATTCAATTATTTTTGCAGTGGACATTCTGGAAGGTCTTGCTCAGTAAGGAAAAGGGGCCTCTGTGCAGTGGCTCAGAGGGAACATAGGGTGGAAAGTGAGGGAGGGTATTGATCAGTTAAAACCTGTATCTGAAATAAGATTACACAGCCATGCCTAAATGTTTGGTGACCTCTGATCAAAGGTTCTGTTGGTTTTCTAAATAAAATTAAGCACTCCTCTTCCATAAAGAACAAACCTCTGAATTTTTAAACTACTTTTTATATGCATTTTTAAATATTAGACTCCTTCAATTATTACATGGAATGATGTTAAAGGTTTTGCCACATTTGACTTTTTTCCCAGTAGTTCAAACAAACAGAAACTGTGAACTAAAATGTGCTGGTTTTAGTACTTGACTACCAATCAGGTAATCTATCAAAACTATCTCTAAATATTATGCACCGCCTGAACTGGATAAGGGCAGAAATCAACAAACTCCAGGGATCTTAGGTTTTCTGTGCTGCTATACCAGCAGAAATATTAGTTTATAAAAAGTCAAGAGTTAGAAAAGCAAACTGCAGTGTTGCGTGTGCTCAAAGGATTTAGAATTAAAGGAATGTACTTTATGTGTTTGGGGAAAAGAAGAGATAACAGGGATTAAAAGCAGGCATAGTTTAAAATCCACCTTACCATCCATGCAGTCACAAAGTCCCCCATCCACGTACCAACTGCAGCCATTTTCATAAAGCTCTCGTTCCTTATGCCCATGTACTCTGTGACCATGTGAGGACTGCAGAGAGAGAGAGAGAGAGAGAGAGAGAGAGGGGAAAAAAAGAAAGAGAAACAAAAAACGGTCACTACTGCAAAGTGTCATGATCTTAAATGTCACACTTGATCAGTATCCTTCTGCCTCTACAAGCACAAAGGCACAAACAGTTTACCTGCTGAATCAGACAGAGCCTCTTTGGGTTTGTAGTTGACTTCTCCAGGCATAAAATCACTTCCCACAGCACTGTGCAGGTGTCACAGTAACTCTTTGTGATGACCTATATAATCTTTGTACCAGTACTCACTTCCAGAAATCAGTGCAAACCAAATACAAAAAACTATTCCAACTTTCATTTGACAATGGTGCCCTACGCAGAAGGGTTCCTTCGCATTATATTCTGCATTTGCATTTCATTCTGACTGAATCCCATAAAGTGTGAGAGGGCTTTTCACACCTTATGGGATTCAGGATACGCTTGAAGGGGGTCCTGTGTCATGCTATGTTCTGAGAGTGTTTTATGAACATGGGTTGAGCAAGACACATGCTAGCCTGCCGGTATTTTGTGCAACCAACAAGATGTTTAACAATCGGTTTGGCAAATGGAACTGTAACTTGGTTTTACTTTATGGGGGCCACCAATGAGCAAAACAATAGCAATGCATATTTTATATCTTAGATAAAAAGTCAAACTGAGAAAAAGAAGGCTAATATGTCTTCTGCTCCTAAAAGGTCTAAAAATGTACAAATAATTTGTACCGTTCAACACACAAAGAGATAAAAGACTTCTAACATTACTTGTAAAAACTAAACTACATGGGCTAAACTATCCACTAGGGGACCCCCAACATGTCTGCCATGATCAACTCTGGTTGCTGTGGTTGTTGCGGACTGCATTTCAAATTTGCTGATGATACATTTACCCCAGAACAGCTGAATACTGCCACCTGCACCACTCCTCCCCTCCCTCCCTAACACTGCCGTAATCTCATCATCCTATTAACGAGCACAGACAGGTTTAACAGGCTCTCAACTTAATGAATGCCAATTACCTCTCCCTTCCTCTTGCCATTAGCTGACATTTCCTCCCAATAGCACAGCATTACATACACTCACCCATCAAACCAAGAGCCAGGAGGGAGATTATTATTCAAGAAAAACCCACATGTCCTTGCATCACATTCTCTTCCTCCTCATTCATTCATGTGTCTAGCTGTGCAAACACCATATTGCATCAAACCGCCTCCAAACTGCCACCAGAAGCCCTCCATTAAGGCGCGTGTGATTTATCTAAGACCATCTATATTCCATTCCTTAAGCCTGTAGGAGAGGCCCTCATTAAAGCGAGGGAGAGAGGGAGTGAATGGGAGTAAGGCCCTGTGTGATTAGAATGCAGATTTGTCACGATGTTAAGTCACTTTAGAACACCTTCCATTTCGGGAGCGCTGCCAGTCGACATAACGATCCCACTGGGAGTCCTTCAGGCAGGCCGCAATACTGGTCAATAAATCTGGAATGTTCAGTCAGGTCCCTGCGTCACACTAAAACAGCACTGCGAACCCACAGCAGGACCAGAACCCTCCTTTAACATGCTGCAGGTGTCATTTCTCTTCTGGAAAATAATGATCATCTTATTCTTTTGCTCTTTACATGAGCCCTAAATTCCCCTCTCTTCTTATTTCTCCACATTTGCTCCATCTCTCACTGTTCGTTCTAAAATTTTCTCCCTCTCTCTTTTCCCAATACCCCCCCCATGATTAAAGGCTGGGAGCTCTGACTTATTCATGAGGGCTGAAATTTTAATGTGGTGCGAGGCGAGTGACCTAATGAGGAAGGGTACTGCGTGCTGAAACATCGTTTCAACCAGGAATCGGCTCGCCCAAAAACCACACACAGTCACAAACACACAGAGGCATGCACAAACGGGTCTTATTTTAAAGAAGTCCTAGAAAATGTGCTGAGAACACCTAGACTGCTTACCCCCGAAATCAGCATGCTTTCCATGTCATAGTGCCGCTACTCTCATTATGCTAGAAAGGGCAAGCTGAAGGCCTCCATTACACACAAATCCCACTGAAGTGAGGCACCAGTGAACACACAGGAGGAGAAATTACCATAGTGCTGTGATTATCCACTGTAAAACTATACAGCAGCCCTTTGGGAGAATGCCAGTCGCATATACAAACGCACCACTTTGCCTAAGGCTTCTATTTGCCACTGAGCTGCTCCAGTGTCCCTTTCTGTTAATTATAACCTCCAGTGGTCAGGCTTGTTAAAATCAGACCCTGTGCTGAGGATCTGCAGTAAAGAGGTCACAGATGTTCTGCTTGTTGCTTCGAATCAAGAACGTGAGAAATTGCAAAATTGCATAGTCATTCCAGCCAGTGTTTTTTTTCTTCTCCTTCTTATTTGGGGAAGGAGCTCATGCACTTTGAGGGGCCCTCTTTCCTCTGGAGTCGACAATGACCGTGACAAGATTCTAAATGAATTTTAGTGTGGGCTCAGAAGGCATGTCCAACCATAGCATTCACCAGTTGCACAGAAAGCCCATGGGGCCTGTAGGGCTCCAGTCATGCACATTAATATGCACATGCCACCTCTCCAGCCTCCATCAACCTGCCACCCTGCTGCTTAGCTCTCACTCATGAAGCCTTTTCTCCTGCTGAAGAGATCAACACAGTAATGATGACCAAACACTAGGCCTTCTGGCTATTTGACAGTACTTCTGATTTACAAACACTCATTTTTGCATCTTAAGCACAGCAGCAAGATCCTTCAGATTATCTTCATTGGACAGGATCATTCTATTGCTTGTGTGGCACACTTAAAAAATAAGTCTGGGGAAGAGGCTCTTTGCCGGATGCCACAGAAGAACCACTTTGGTTCCGTTACAGTGGATGGTTCCTGAAAGATATAAAAGGGACAGAAACTCCACATAAAGTAGCGGTTCCTGAAAGAACCCTTAAACTCACAGAGAAGCTTCACACAATATCCTTCACATCTTATTGACAAAAATGGGGCTTTAGGGAACTGAAATGGTTCCTGGAATTCCTTAAAGAATCACCTTTAAAGTGTGTATATGACACTGTTTTCTACAAAAAAGATTCAATCACATGCTTTGGTCTGGTAGGTACTACTGCTTCAAGCGATGCAATAGATCACAGTATTCGGTTCCTGTGGAAATCTAATGAATCTACGAACACCAGACACGTCTTGGCT
This sequence comes from Phenacogrammus interruptus, assembly GCA_037974425.1. Classification (NCBI taxonomy): domain Eukaryota; kingdom Metazoa; phylum Chordata; class Actinopteri; order Characiformes; family Alestidae; genus Phenacogrammus; species Phenacogrammus interruptus. Next base: position 11,047,443 of record JBBPCW010000127.1, read on the forward strand.
GATCATCGACTGTAAGGAGAAACATGTCACTTTCATTTTTGCAAAACAATACCTGTAAAAAGTTCTGTGGCGTTGTGCTGGAGATATGCCCATAGGCCACTATCGACCAATTACGTTTTCAATCAAAATGACACTACACTGGTTTTGCAAGTCTCCAAAGCCCTTGTCAGTCCTTTAGTTTTAGGGAGGAAGAGATAAGCATTGAAAAATGCATCCGGTATGAACCAAGAAGTCTGCGCTAAAACAAATTCAAATGAATCTAGTGCGAATATCAATATCTCATTATCACAGGCATCCCCTCTATTTACAATTCCAATCAGCTAGAGCACCGAGATGTGTTTAACACTGTTTATGATAAGCAATTAGGCAGTAAATAATCACACTCAAACCAAATGTAAATGAACACATTTTTTTTCCTTTCTCCCCCTCAGGGAAACTTGGATGTAGTGCAATATTTAGAAATGTCAAGCTGGGTTTTACGGGAAATATTGAATGCTAAGCTGACAGCTAACAGAGCTGAACAGTTTAATTTATGATATCTCCTGCTCGTAAAGCCACACTCAATATGACGGTAATATTGAGTTGTAATTCAGGATCCTGTGGCCTGAGGTAAGTACCATCTTTCTTTCCCTCTCTCTGGCACACAAACAACCACTACACACTCACTCACACTGACACACACACAGTCGTTCTCTCTCACCCCCACACAATATGTTGCTCTTGATGTATAGTGCTAGCTATACGTGCATCTGTTATTCCCAGCGGACCGCCCCGGTTGTCTCAGTAACAACAGAACAGACACTCCTCCTGTTATCTTGACCTGTGAGAGCACGGCAGCCACACCTCTCTCAGCACAGCACCCTCCCCCTGGCCTACTTAGCCTGAGTAGTAGTGTTTTTGTGGGAAGAAGGAGCTCGAAGGAGTAAATCTGGGTCCGAGTTCAATCAGACTAGGAGAGCACAAAGAGAAATACAAGACTACAGAAAGCTGCTGTACCAAAAAGTAGGTTTGGTAGCACAGCTTATTAGCATTATCATCTTGTACACGTGCCTTACTTCTCACAACAATGGAAAGCACAAAGGCACCAGGTTTTGTTCCAAAAATGGCAATATTTGATATAAATGTGTAGTGAGTTACACAGTGACCTGGATCATCAGGTTCAAGTGTGTAATCGGTGTAAACAAATAATAATAATGATAATAATAATAATAATAATAATAATAATAATAATAATAATAACATAAGCACAAATGTATTGATTAAAAGCTTAGCTCTACATTTCTAAGTACATTTCTCCACTTGCTTAATAAGTCATGAGTGGGTTACGAGTTAATAAGAGCAAATAAAATTAACTTTAGCTCACTGAGAGTTGCAGTAAAAACAGCACATCCATCATGGTCTGAGGTCTTCAATTTGTAGGCTTGGGTCAAGTTGCTTCTATCACAGGAGTTCAGGGCACAAGTGACCTTGTTATATCTGCCCTGCACTGCCCTCCTGGCCCCTTCACAAGACACGATAAACCGCAGACAAAACATTGTTTACCCCCCCCTCTCTCTCACTCGCTCTCTCTCTATTGATCCTGCGGTGAGGCCTCAACACCGCAGCTTACAGACATCACCCTCCACCTTGCTGCCATCAATTTGGTATTTAGCTAGACACCCAGACAGGGCATGTGAGTTTGTGGGCGCTTGTATGTTGTATGCAGTGGAGTATGAGAGAGAAAGACACGGCATTGTTACGTTGCCTTCAAACTACCAACCGTACTGCATATCCCTACACAGAGGGCTGCAACCGGAGTCACTAACAAGCCCCCTAAGGCCTGCAGATGTTGAAGAAAGACCGACAGGAAAGAAATATTATGAGTGACTAGTGCTATTATTATACGGCTACATGTTGTGATTGTTATGCATAGAGGTGTGCAATTTCACAATAAATTATGCCACAAATCAGTGTATATCCAGGCCATAATGCACTGACCATTAACAAGTGCTTCCATTACAAAGAGCTTTAAAAGAGGCCCCTGAGGTGATGTGGTTACTGAGGTTTCACCCAATTGGTGGGATAACTCGATTCCTAACAACACTGGGAGTTCACAAGAGCACAATTAATCCTATGTAATTGAATGCAGTGATTCCAGTACGTGAAATAGCAAATGGACCACAAAATTGTTCTGATGCTTTTTACTTACTGTGCATTCCTACTTTTTTATCTACAATAAATATAATGAAAACTAAATATCATGAAATTCACTGCACTGTGATATATTTTTGTCTTATTACTTCATTCTAGTGAGGCACTTTGGTGACTCAATATAATAACATGGTGAAAGACTGGCCTGCATTATTTCTGATTATATCTGGAACTGCTCGGGTTGTTTAATAGGGTTTATTTTCATATTCCAGTGATTCTGATAGTGTAAAACCCAACATTGCAATAATAAACAAATATGAATAAAATTAACAAATAACATACTGTTCAGACAAGGGCCAGGCAAAATCATTATCATAATTGACAAGTTATTTTGTGGTAAAGTTTACATCACAATATCCTGTTTCATTATAGAGGAAGAGTAATTAGTCTTGGGTAAATGTGAAACGTTGAATAAAAATAATTTATACTCATTGCTTTTTGTGTTTATTTAAATGTTACACTGATTTATTATCTACTTAAACTTACCAGACACCAGAAAAACGAACACAGCTATACAAAATGTGATCTTGTATTACTGTGCTATTATATTGTTGATATATTGCCCACCACCAGTCCAGTGTGTTACCAAGCCTCGCCCTCCTTTCTCTGTCTCAGAACAGTGGAAGCAAAATAAGGCATACCCCCTTTGCCTCTCTCCTCCCTCTCTGTCTGTCTTTTCTCCTTTTGCAGCCTGCACTCTCAGTCTTTTTCCTCCCCCTTTTTTTTTATCATCCCCCTCCTTATTATCTACTTCTCTCCATCACTCACACTTCTCTCAATCAAGCTTCTTCCTTTGCTCCCCTCCCTCTCCCACTTTCTTTTATCCTCTTCTTTCTTCACCCCCCCAACCCCCCCTCTCTGCAGATGTGTCACAGGGTCCCTGCAGATTCATCCCTCTGCAAGGCGCAGGAGCTGCGTGGCTCTAAATCGGGCGTGATTAATGACATCTCCCTGCACCGGGCGTTCTTAATTAAATAACACTGCTTAATTAGCAAATGATTTATGCCCATAATGGACGCCTTAAGATGTCATGATGAGAAAAAAGGAGAGGGTCTGCTCTTCCCTCTCCCCTTCTCTCTCTCTCTCTCTCTCTCTCTCTCTCTCTCTCTTTCTCTCTCTCTGTCATCTGTCTCTATCTCTCTTCCCCCTCATTGTGCTAGGCCCCCTGGTCTCAGTCTGAGTGAGCAAGCAAATGGGTCGGAGATGGAACCAGCCAACAAGTGCAGGTTACCATCCCGTGATGATGTTCTGCCTCGAATCAAAATGAGTCGCTCAGTGCTGTTGTGCGACAGCCCCAGTACGGCTAGACACGCTACATCAGTCATTCAACCTTTAGTCAGGCTAGACACTAAAGACCCTGGCATTATCTTGAATGTGCAGGGTGTTAGTCTTCACCCTTGCAGCGAATAGGCATTAGTTCAGTGACAGTCTTGATATTTTTGAAAAGCCATCACTTCCTGTCCAGTATAATTACAGTAATTCCAGAATCCACCAGAAATCCTCTGTATTATTTAGGATACCTCAATCTAATCCTGATATTTTACTGAGCTTGACAAAAGAAAATATTTCTTTTGAGATGACAAACTTCCTCAAAGTGGGTTTAAAGAGTGTTAGGAGGTGAGGGAGGGCCGTCCAATCCACCTGGAGCGAGCAAGCCAACAGCAGTTACCTATGGCAAAGCAGTTTATTTTTAGAGTTTCCTCTATTTTATTCTCTTTATCTATGATCTACATGGCCTGACAATTAACTACATAGCGTGTGATTTACTGGATGCTTTTTAAAAGTTTAAAATCCACAAAGTGAAAAGACATTTTATGTTTCCTTGCTGGAAATGGGCATTAATTAATGTTTACAGTGTTGTGAAAGGTTCCCTTTGGTAGAATTTTAATTTATGACTATTTTTTTATCTCTCTTTTTTCTTTAAGTTGAAGCAGGTTGTTGTCATTTGCGAGGGTTCCACAAACAATTATTTGTTAGGTTCTAATAAAGTGGTTAAGCAGCTGCATACAAGCACAAGATCACTATGTGCAAAGCCAAGTGTTGGCTGGAGTGGTGTAAAGCACATTGCCAATGGACCTTTCCAAGTTCCAGCACAACTGGCCCAGTGCACAAAGCGAGATCCATAAAAAGATGCTCTGAATGAGTTTGGTGTGGAGGATCTCCAATGCACAGAACCCTGAACTCATCCCAGATAAGCACCACTGGGATAAATCAGAACACTGATTGCAAGCCAGGCCTTCTGAACATTGGTGCCTGACCTCACAAATGCTCTATTGATTGAACAAGCATAAATTCTAGCAGAAACACGCCAAATGTTATGGAAAGCCTTCCCAGATGGGATGAGGGATCAATTTCATAATAATGCTTATGGTTTTATAGTGAGATTATAAACAACAAGCTCCCATTGGTGTTCACATACTTTTGGCCATGTAGTGTATGTAAATAACTAAAGCAAATAGGTTATATATATAAATATTTAAAATGGGCTGTTTTTGCAGCTATATGAGGCTTTTTGCATGTCAATTGTATGTTTGGAATTTCAACACTGTTTTATTAACCTCTTATTTCATATGGACCCCTTGAAAAGAATACTATTATTAATCATAGGTCACAGATCTGTATTCCACAGTCTTAGGTAAATGTGACAGACTGTCATTTATGTGTAGCAACGTATTTACTGTAAGCTCTTAAGGTCGTATGACGAAAAAAAAAATAGTAAGTCGCCTGTTTTTAAAATGTGCAGTGCTAATATGACTTTGTTATTTTAACAGGACAGAAGGTGCAAGGACGAATGCACACTTTTGATGGTGAAATCTGATTTCTGGGCGAACGGTAAAGGGGTTTTGGGTGAATGGGCCTCCTGCAGGCAGGAAGGTCATGGAGAATAAAAGAATATCAATGAGACGAAATGAGAGGCAACAGATGCTGTCTGAGCAGAAAGACAGCAGGTGAGACAGACAGCACCAAGCCTTGCATGCGAGAGAGGTGCGGCTGGAAAACAGAAACACAAACACACACCTAGACAGCTGGAAAAGAAGGGGCATCCAAAAAGTCAGTCACACAGATGTGCAAATGCATAGAGTGAAAATGAAACAAAGCCACATGCGCCCCACAATGAAGAAGGCACTCAGGCAGACAAAAGCAGTACGCCTTAACAAAGAAACGCACACCTACAGAAACACCAGACAGACACAAATGAGACAAAAGCTATGCAAATGCACACAAACCTGCTGCGTGAAACTGTGGGGACTCCTTGCCTTATGGGCCGTAATGAGCACTACTGCTATAAATGTTGTATAAACGTTAAGCAATGTTCAGCTGGTCGCAGAATAAACCCGTTGCTGATGATTTTACTCCGTTAAGTGAACAGAATCCCATACTGGAAAAGGAAAAGCTGAAAAGAACCTGGGGAAATACTTGGAAACACATCTGAAACTATTAAAACTGGAACTGTTCCATCTCTCCCCTCCTTTTGGAGGTTTGTTGTTGTTGTTGTTGTTGTTTTTCACATGCATAGAATCCCTCCGGTTCCTCACACGCTTTTGTTTTTCAGCTTTTTTCCCCTGATTCTTTCTCTCTCTCTCTTTGGGAGTTTGGAGAGACTGCATATACATAAATAAGGATTATGCTGAATTTATACATAGACCAAGAAAAATATGCACAAGAAAAAAGCACAATGGAAGAGTTTAATATGATAAGTAAGGATAATAGACAAAGGATCATATGTCACTTCTTTTAAAAAAGCTTTGACATATGAGTTTTGTATTTAAAAAAAGAAAGATTTAGAATGTGGATGTTAACTGTGTAAAGAAATGATTTTGAAGCCCCTCTCTCTCACTTTCCCTCTCTCTCTCTCTCACAGTACTCTGTAGCAGGTCTCCTGCAGTAAACATGCTGGGCTCCCTGTGTGTCTGCTGTCTACACAGGTGTAAACACTAATTTCTCATGACAGAGCAAAAAGTCCTCACTGAGACCCCGACAGAACGGGCAGGAAAGTAGATGAAAAGAGAAAGGGAGGCAGGGGCTGGGGGTGGAGAGAGAGGAAGGCTGAGAAGAAGGGAAACAACACTACAGCAGGGAGGACTCTCACTGCAGACTGATGGATTTACCTGCTGTGTCACAGCACCACCTGTTGGCACGGATATGTGCTGCATCTTTTAACTGTGTTTTTAAGAATTCTATGGGGCCTGGAGATGTGTAATGTACCAATTAAGCTCACCCAAATCTTTGGTTGAACAGTTTTTAAGTAAAGGGCATTATTTTCACAAGGAAAATCTCTCATTTAATCGTTTATGACTTAATTTAAAAAAAATGTAATTAATTAAAAAGACACAGCTTTAAATGCAAAAGTCTGGCCTGTGCTTAATGGCTACATGTTTTAAGAACACCCCTGTTCCCTGTTCACAATTATGAATTCGATGTATTTTTTTTTTCTTGTTTTTGTTCGTAATAAAGATGACAAAAAAGATTAGCATGAAGTATCATATTGTATGTGTCACACAGTAAAAGTTAACTTAAAAAACTGTAAGTGTTTTTACAGGAAAATTATACACAGTCTCTCTTAGATTGTTTGAATGTTACAATGTTTAAATGTTTTATTTTTTTAAAAAATCATTTAGTTGTTACTGATACTTTGTATTTGATGAAAGCCACAAAAGTCATTAGACCTAAAAGCATTAACATACCTCTCTCATTTTGGGACAGGAGCTGTAATTCCGCCTTGGTTTTGTCATTGTAAATCTGTGAAAATAATGTATTGCTCGTTTTTTAAAACTTTAAGCAAAATATATCTAACAATGGTTGTTTTAAGACTATTTATGAACTAATCGATTTTGTTAACGATTTAATTTTAAGATCAGCATTTTGTTATATAAATGTTCTTAATCATATAATAAATCATACACTCCTTGCAGAGAGTATGTGATTACTAAATATATGTTTATACTTAAGCTTTTCTTCAATGAAGTCACACTGATGTGCTCCATTTTTTATGCTACGGTACCCTTTAATTTCATGTTAAAATTATATGAAATCTTTAATAAATACTTTAAAAAATCTACAAATATTAATTTTCAACAACCTGGAAATAAATGATGTACTGATCAGTAAAACACAAGATATCACCACTTGTAATGTAGTATATCAGCGTAGTGCACAATCTTATATGACTAGCATGCTAACCACATATCATAGCATTTGCTAAAAGCCTGTAAAACTGTCTTTTGAAATAACTGTAACTGTATCTCTAACATCCTAGTTCCAACTTGTGCTAGGTAGTGTTAGAAACATGAATTAGAAAAGTCTTAAATTTGTAAAAAAATAAAAATAAAATAGTGATACTAAGCCCAGATAAAGGCTGACGTATCTAAAAAATTAGATATTTTGTCTCTTCTGGGCCAAGTTTTTATGTGGTTTTCAAAATGGTCGCCAGGATGAGTGAACATTGGCAGGAAGTTGTCAGAATATGCAGCAGCATGATTGGCTTAAAAATATAGGGACTATTTAATAATAACTACATTTATTCATTTCGATATCAGGAAAATGACTTGTTTATTCTTTACACAATTTGTGTTCAAAGTTACAAGTGTGCTTAATGGGTACTTCAGCTTAATAGGGGCGTTTACTCTAACGATTATAATGGCAGCAGGGCCCTATTTAATCAAGCTCTTATACAGAAACAATAAAACATGAGCCGCAGTAACTCCACCACATCTCTTTACATCATGTCTTGGAAGTAAATCTCAATGCTGGCAAGAGCTTTGAAAAATAACGCTATACATTTCATTCTGCATCAGGTCAATTCTTCATTGACTAAATGATACGGTGATGTGTTTTTTGTCTCTCAGCCAATCAGAGCAAGTAGCTTTGATGGATGTTTCTGTCATGGTTCAGAGCGTGTGAGAAACGAGCTGACCATAAGAGCAAGCTCTCAACAATCCATACTAAATGACCCAAATCCTGCTCCATAACACCACTATAATGAACAAATATTTGACAAAATCTGGAAACAGTCAGGAAACAGCAGTAAAATGTATATGGGAGACAGCTGAGTTTACAAGAGTATTGGGCTTACAATATTTTCTTCACAGTTCTGATTTTATTTATAACACTCTTGGTGCTTTTCTGGTAGTTTTAGTTAATAACATCAAAAAACTGAGCTTTAGTAACCAGTTCCATCCTAAAGACATTTGGAGGTCTGTGTCATTAAGTGTTTGAGGGGGCTTTACAATGAGAAAAAAAAGGCCCGCCATCAGGCACTGCATACAAATGACTGGGGTGTCGTCCATCAACTCAGAGTATCCTTGGAGAGATGTATTGTGGTCATAACTCTCACACAAACACACTTATGAGCAGCATCAGAAACTCGAGACATTGGTGTGACAGACTGTAAGTGGGACATTCATCTTGCTTCATGATGGAGCCAAAATGGCTGTTACAATCTTTAAGCGATGAGAGCCTGCTGTTAAGGGATGGCTGGAGATAATTCATCCAGACACAAGTCACACATATGCAGAAAAAACACAACTGGTACTTTGGCACAAAACTGTGCAAATGTCTCACAGCATCTGAAGGATCCATGGGCACATGACAGAAAAGAAGTTAACATCTCCAAACTATTTAAACCAATAAAAATAAATGACTGCTTATGCTACTGTACGCTTACTTTATACTTCAATAATTTATAAACCGTCATTGTAGGGTGTGACCAGGTTTGGGCACCCTACAAAATCAGTAACACTTTCTTTTCTCAGACACCACAGCCTTATAACATTCTTGTTTCAAGTCCTTGTTTTAGGATTTTTCATTTGTAATTCTAAAGATTGTTGAGTGTTAGCACAAGGTTTAGGGCAGCTGGTACCCTAGTGGTTAAGGCATTCGCCCTGCGATCAGAAAGTCTGGGTTCGATCCCAAGACCGCTAGGCACCACTGAGGTACCCTGAGCAAGGTACTGTCCCCACACACTGCTCCCCGGGTGCTGTGTTCGTAGCTGCCCCCTGCTTCACTTGGTGAATGGGTTAAATGCAGAG
>JBBPCW010000127.1:11145912-11170406 GCA_037974425.1 Phenacogrammus interruptus
GTGTGTGTGTGTGTGTGTGTGTGTGTGTGTGTGTGTGTGTGTGTGTGTGTGTGTGTGTGTGTGTGTGTAGGAGTGTGAATTGCCAGCCTGTCCTCAGGTAACCTCAGTAATTAACACACCACGACCTCCAGCACTTGGACAGCTACACACCCAGTGGAGATATGGATCATGGACTACTGTGAGTACAAGTCCTATTAATAGAACCTTACTTCACCTTTGATGTTTTAATTCACATTTATGCAGAAATAGTTTAATAATACATTTATTTACCTTATTATTACTTCCATAACAAGTGATTCATGTATTGCCTTTCCATAAAAGTACTTGACACATACAAGCACAAGCATTAGAGTTCAGAGTGTTAGTCTCTGGCCTCGTCTGGACTCTGTTTTTCTGTTGAAATAGATTAACACAAGAGTGCTCAGTAACTCAGTTCACCAATTTCATACATACCTTATGCAGTACTTACTGGACAAAAAGTAAATACTGAATAATAAATCAGGGTATGAAAAGCAAGAGAAGGCGAGACATACAGCTTTGTTTGAGCATTTCATTAAATGTATTTGTATGTGGGGCTATGTGTGCTTCTGTATGTTTGTGTTATTTTCTGTTTGTCTGTGTGTGTGTTGTATGAATGTCTGTGATTGTATTTCAGTGCTCAGCCTCTTGTGGGAAAGGTGAGAGGGCACGATATGTCAGTTGCAGAGATGCCCAGGGAGGAGTAGCTGATGACTCGTATTGCGCCCACCTCCCTCGCCCCCCAGAATCCTCTGTGTGCTTCAGCCCTTGTGGCCACTGGAGAGAGGGAGAGTGGTCACCTGTGCGTATCATTACTAAATTAAGAGAGGATTGCTCAAGATTATTGATTAGTTTTAATCTTTTGCTCACCTTTTTCTCCTCCCCAGTGCTCTGTGTCATGTGGAGTGGGTCGCTCTACACGACAAGTGGTGTGTATGAACTACAACCAGCGGATGGACGAGTCTTTCTGCCACCCTGATGAAAAACCAAACGCTGAGCAAGAGTGTGCTGCAGTCGCTTGTCACTCAGTCTACCACCACTGGCCCAACAACCAGCCCTACTTTCCCTATGACTCTGGCAACCATCCCGGACACAGCAGTTGGAACGTCCCCTCTACAGACTACCAGTGGAGAACTGGGCCCTGGGGATCAGTATGTCTTCATATATACTTTCACAGATGCACATGCATATGAAAATATACATATTCTATTCCATATATAAAAAAATGCAGACTTGGGAACAATATGTTTTCAAATAACCACACTTTCTGAAATATTTTATAAAAAATCTACAGCCTCTGTTGCAGAAAAAAAACACAAGACATTACAATGATGTTCTATAGATTTTGAACAGTTTTATTTCTGAACTGATTCGTCTTGAGTCACTATCCCAGCTTGGGAGTCAGTTTTTATTATCAGGCTGAAAAAGGCAACAAGTTGGTGCCTTATGTTAATAACGAAAGTGAACAGACCATTTCAGATAAGGTTGTGTGTGAAAGAGAGTGAGAAGGGAGTAAGTCAGTAAGTTGTTGTTGATAGACTGTTTCTGTTTCAGTGTTTGAAGCTAAACCCTTCAAGCACTCAAACAGAAGCAGTCTATCGTCTCATGATGCTACGGCAAGTCTTGTAGAAATCCTCTCTCCATTTGACACATATTCCAAGACTTCACAGATACTGTTTTACTCGCTTTGTCCTCTGAAATGGCTTTGACTTATTGTTTAAATCTTCGGACGTGACGCAGTACCTTCTTGCACAAAAAATAGCTAGACACAACTGTTCCTTTTTAAGTTTGAACACAATCTTTTTTAACATGGTTTTCTGAGCTAAATAATAAATAACATTATATCATGTCCAGTTATTTGCTATACACAATTATACACTAAATCTCATAATGATTTTAAAGCAAGTCTTTCAAATTAGTGTGAGAATTCTCTTGTTCATGGTACTGAAAAGCCCTGGAATGTTAATGCATACTGAGGAAATCTGTCCTTAGTTCTTCATTCTTTGGCCCTATAAATGGCTAGACAGATTTATTACACACTTCTTTAAACTAAGAATAACTCACTTAACATTGTAGTTTATATACTTAAATCTAATTAGTTTAATATCCTTGAACACTATCTGAATGGTCTTCATATGCGAAGTCACAGTACTTTTGTGTGTGCTGAATATAATTGTGTGTCCTTCCCCTCCACAGTGCTCCAGCACATGTGAGGGTGGTTTCCAGAGAAGAGTGGTGGTGTGTCAGGACTCTGAGGGCCGCAGCACTAATTACTGTGATGAGAGAGTCAAGCCCAGCGAGTCAAAGAGCTGTAACTCGGGACCCTGCCCTCTCTGGAACTACGGCATCTGGGGAGAGGTAAATAGTTAGAATGAGTGAAACTGTTTGTCACATTAATCTTGGTAGCAACTGTCCTATTACAAACACCATAAGCTCTCCAGTTTGCATGCAACAGTTAACACAAGGACAATTACCTGAACACAATGGGTGTGTCCGAAATCGCACACTACCTTCAGTGCACTGAGATTATATGTGTAGTGCTTCTTTAAACTAAGAATAAGTCTTAGTTTAAAGAAGTACTACACTTTTGTGTAGTGCGCACTGCGCACTGCCTTCTTTAGTGCACACTGGTTTGGGTAAGCGCTGTCCTAAACGGAACACTAATGTTTTGCTCTTAGCGGAAGTGACGGACTAACAGTTGCTCGCGATTCTCCAGCCGCCAAAATATCTGGAGGTGCCTCCGCTTGGGCTTGTATTTCACTGTTTGCCAGCATTATCCAACTCGAAAACACGTCAAAAGTCCGGCCCCCGCCTCTACATGATCAAAGTGTCCATCGTTCTGCACTGCGTTTTCTGGACGATTTCTGTGCAGCATCCGGGTTCTTTCAGTGCACTGAGTTTTAGCTTGGTTTTCAGTGTGAGCGCACTATGCACTAAAATCGCGCACACTCAATGACATATCATGGAGCACTGATCAAATTAAAGGAGCTAGTAATTTCACAGTTCAGCTGTGATGGTTATGGTATGTTTTCATCTTTAATTTGGCCAGAAGATTGTAATTGATTTGATACAATAGAATAGTATTACGAATATTACATGGACTTTACCGTCCAAGACCAGCGTGTCTGTGTCCACTTACCCTGACGTCTGTTGACCTGAAGCTGTTTCACTTGTTGCCTCTTATGAAAGAGGGTTATGATAGTGTTTTTCTATACCCATTTTATCTCATGTCTGAAACTTGAAACAATACTTTTTGAATGTCCAAAAATGTATGTTGGAATGGACAAAATCCCAACTATACCATGATAACTCAAGAACTTAAAAAAAAAAAAAAATTCTGACAAGTGTAAAAAAATTAAATATAACTAGTGGTGCCTTTTTAGGAAAAATGACAATATTGTATCATAATGTCACATAATTCTTCATTCTGGCGACAAATGTGGTATGAACATATGTTAGTCAGCATGTTAAAAATATCATTTTGTTGAAGTATTCCAACTGCCATAAAGTATCATAAAAGCATTACCCTTCTAACTGAAGTTCTCACGTAACATCTGTCTCATTTTGATTTTACAAAAAAACATGTCAACTGAGATCAAAAAATTAAATAACACACTTGAATACTTTCAGTGCATAATAACTAAATTGCTTAGCTTTCTTTATTGTTTTCATTTCTTTCTGGCATTGTCGACCCATTCTGTTTCTTCTCATGTGTCACCCTGCTTGTGCTTTCTGTTAGTCTCTCTCTCTTTCTGTCCCTCTTTCTCCGCACTGTTTCTAAATCATTGTTTTTCTTGTTCCCTTAGTGTACTCACTCATGTGGTGGTGGGCAGCGAACACGGCTGGTGGTCTGCCAGCGACCAAACGGTCAGAGACTGAATGAACACAACTGTGACATGCTGGAAAAACCTCCTGATGTAGAGCGATGCAACCTGCAGCCCTGTCCCAGCATTGCTTCCTGGCACAGGCAACCATGGAAGCCGGTACGATAGTTATTTCTCTTTCTCTCCGGGTCGGTCCTTCTCTCATTCATCCCGTCATGTTTTCTCTTTCCCTGTGGAATGTTCACCTGAGTTCACTGATGTATTGCCACTCTTTGGAAAGTGGTAATATAACTTCTCATATGTTTGGCTTTCTTGAATGTTGAAGTTACAAACGGTCAAGTAGTGGAGCGTGGTGGAGAGGTTCTACTACAAGAGGTCCTCGAGTTACGACACAGATCCGTTCCCACAACAGTGTTGTAACACGAATTTTGGTGTTCTGTAGTGCACTGTAGTTATAAAATCATAATCTAGAACATAAAAGCAGAACTAAGCCACAGAAAAAGGAAAAGGACATACGTATACTGTACTTGCACAAAGTACAGCTGTAGCAAAAAAAGACAAAGTGAGCGTAAAAACACATTTAACAGCTAAAAATGGCAGAAGTGAGTGTACTGGGGATGGCAACTCCCTCACTCATGACACGTTACAGCATATTCTGCATATTCATCTGCCGCATTCGACATGTTGTAATCGTTGTATGTCGAGACTGTTGTGACCCGAGGACCCCCTGTAGTGTCAAAACACCAACTGGTACAACTGTGATTAACCAGTCTATGGGAAGGGCAAATACGGATTAGCACAATTTAGTGATATTCAGGTACTCAAATGGTACTCATCAGTATTCAGGTGCTTTAAAAAGAGCAATAAGAACAAATCTGTTTTTGTGTTTGTTTAGAGACATTAAATCTTAATTCAGCTTTTCTTTGGTGACAGTCATGCCCAGTATGTCTATTGGCAGGAAAACTCTGCTCCAGTGTACATGTCTAGCACTAGCCATAGCTCCTGCCCACCCAAGCAGCTCCCACACTGCCATGGTGCTGATTAGTCAGAAATTAAAGTGCTGGTCTCCGTGGGGAATCATTACAAACATATGCAACCAATCTGTTGCAGAGGTTCTAAATGAAAGCTGTAAATTAATAGGAGTGTGTTGTCTGACAACACTTAATCTTGTCATGGGAGGGCAAAAATTTCAAGTGCTATTTATTATTTTATATGAGAGAGCGTGAAGAAAAGTTTGTTGTGACTTATAGTTCATCTTATTATCACAGAAAACAAGTGTATATTTGTGTATAAGAGTAATATTACAATTAAGCAGCAGAAACAAATGTTACTGTATATTGTATATGTAACTTTGTACAGTATGATTTAATGTTTTAATGTGACCGTTTTAACAGTAATATTTAATATTTTCTCACTGGTGCTCTTGGTCTGACCTGTAGTGTTTACAGGAAAATGCAGTAGTGCTGTTTTTGGTAGCACTAGAACTGCAATTCTATAAGGTGCTTCTATTTACCCTCAGTGATTATATGTAGCAAAAATAAGTACCTCATCCCCAGGGACCAAGTTTTTAATAATTAGGTTTTGCAGTGGTTGCGGTGCTTGTAGCCCTCAAAGCAACACAATAAGTTTCCCCACCCAGACAATCCATACCATGTTATATTAATGAGAGTCTTTGGGGTGAGACTCCTGATGATACTCTTGTCTCTTGTTGAAACATGAATACATTGCAAGTCACTCTTCATGAATTTAAGACATTACAAAATGAGCTGCCTTTCTCTACATCAGCTTTGATTAGGAAAATGGCCAAATCAATTTCTCAGACTATGTACGTCCTAAAATGCACTTGTTCATACACAAAACAACTATCCACACTATATAAGAAGTTAGTAATTAGTAGTAATTGTGAGAATTGTTTTAAAATAATCACAAGCACTTTGCTGAGTGGCAATAACTGTCTGCACTATATAAAGGATGGACCTACTGCAGATGCAAGAGAGTGACCCAACCCACTGCTTCTGCAGAACCGTGCTATTGGAGTAATTTATTTTCCCTGTCTGTTAAAACACAAATACCTCCATCTGATCACATTTACTCATTTATGCTGTTATACATTTTAAGCCAGTTTTGACCTTTTCTGAAGGATTTATTTCTAAGGGTTATTTATTTGTTTACTTCAGAACATTGAATGCTGGTGTGATAATTGCTTTGTTAATCATGAAATACGTGATTTCATGATTAATCATTTTTATGTGTCTGCATTTTTTTGTGAAGCACTCATTGGCTCTTATCATTTTCTTGCTCTTAAATTGCATCTTGCAGTTTCCAAAAAGTCCAAGACACCTGGACCTTAGACTCATCTCTCAGTGACACTTGTTTATTTAATTTAGACTCCTTTACTTCAGAAGTGCTTATGTTGTCAAATCATTTTGTTCACAACTTACTTGGTCTGGTTGATTTTCCATTCAACTGCATCCACAAATATGTTTACATTAAGTTTCCCATTTATGAAACTATTAAAATTTTATTATTTTACTCGTGTTGTTTTTCAGTACGGAACTTTGTTACTTAATAACATGAACAACATTACATCATTTCCTGCACTATTTATGAACCTTCTTGCTACACAGAAGATTTTAGAGTGTCCAGTCTCTAATATAAAAACACTTGACTTGAATAAATGAGCTGTCAGTTTCATTAAAGACAACTGTGGTGAATTTGCTTCATCTGCTTTGAAATGTGACTCTACGTTATGGCAGAGATTTCAGGAGCAAATGCTTTCTATGGAATAAAAGCCAAAAAGTTTTTTCCCCTTTGTTCATATCACAAGTACTGTGTTTGTTAATAGCTGCACAACGAAGAAAATAAACTGTGTAACTAAGTTTTTAATGATGAAAAAATGATGCAAAGGGAGAGTTCTTCTGTGTCCACATGTTATTGCTTAGATGCACCATGTTCTGGCTTTTATTATTTTTTATTTCCCTAATCAAAAAGTAATGGACACATGCTAAAAACATAAAAAATAATATGATACTTATACATCAAAAAACATTTTTAAAATTAATAAAAGGCATTTTATGTTTACAGCATTTTTAATACTCTTTCTTCATGGATTGCCCTGATCAAACTCATATAAACATGCATATTAAGTGTCTGTATATGTTGGTCCATCTGGTCATGATTTGTGTGATTAGGCTGTCTGTAATGCATTTAGATGGAGTCGTAGCATATATTGCTTTGACTGCATTTACAGTATTAGTCAGTGCTGGCAAGGTCTATGTATTTAAAAATTGGAAATAAGTTTTACTCTTAGTGATGTCATTTGTCATTTTTGAGTTAACATATAAAATCATAAGTTTTATAAGAATAAGCCACTCATTGATGCAAGACAGTCATAAACTAAAGCACACACATTTTATGTAGAAACAAAAACATTAATTAATTAAATTAACATAAGAGAGTTGTTCTTAACTGACTTTAATGACATTATGCCGCAACATGTGATCACACAGTGTGCAACCGCAGTACAATTTTGGACAGTCAGTATACAGTATATTCTAAACAACACAACAACAGAATTTTCTCATACACGTACAGGTTTATATTTCAGATCGCAATCGGGTTATGATAAGGTTTATTTAAATAAAATATTCATTTGGTCATATCCCATATAGAACATCATGTACATTTGAGATACATGGTCTGTTTAAGGTTATGCAGAAGGAACTTAGCCTTTGTGTGTTATTATTGTCTAACAAAGTTTTTATAACAGTGTTTAATACAGCAGAAAAAGTCCCTGGTTCATGTTAAACTGCGGCCCCAGAACCGGTTGAACTTACCCAGTTCAGCAGCGCGATGGTGTTGTAGTTCATTTACATTTGAAGCAAGAGTGATTATAGCGCTAAATCATGATTGAATCGTACAGCATATCTAATCGTACAGCCAAAAATATGTGCATAAGCTTCTGAAACATTATATTTTTTAAAAACCTGTTAATTAAAAAATACTATTAAAATTTATATATTTAAAACTTGCCATTAAAACAGACAATGCAAGCTAACGCTAATGCCGACTCAGATGTTTTTAACTACACAGCATCCAGTACTTAAATCTTCACATCTCCAAGCATTAGAAGGAAAAAACAGCTGTGTTATAATGAAATTTTGACTAATTACAAAATGTATAGCTGTTTAAACTTTCTCATTTGCTCTCAAGTTACCACACAAATAGAATTTGTTTGTTACTATATGTCTGATAACAAATACAGCTAGAAAGAAAATCCATTTGGGAAATAATGATGAACTGGCTGAAATGAAAATCAAACTATGTGGATCAGTCTAAGGATACAGTACAGATGGACATTACAAATTTGTTTTTAAATTTTGATGCAAATTCAGTCAACAGTAAACACTACTACACTACTGGATCTTTCATATGCTTCTGACATTGTTCTGGGGCACATAGTTTACAGGATCAAGAGAATAATATTTTGCCCTTTAAACTAATAATAATATTCACATGCATATTTTACCACATCTTAAGATTCTTCCAGCCTCTTAATCCTAATAGGTTTAGGACATCGATGCAAGAAATCAAATAGAAAATAATAAATAATCCTCTAGCCCTCTGCATGTATAATTGGATGTGAATAATAATGCTGAAATGTCTAATATAGTTCAGACATTAGTACTGAGAATGTATACAATGACAAATATCAAAGATTTAAAAGTGTAACCCATTGTTTAGACTAAGAGGAAAGGCTTTGCTCTATGTCGGAGTATGTGCAGCTTGGATAGGGCAAGACTGTATGAGACTGGAATGAGGAAATTATTTAAGCTGAGTTCATCCTGTGATCAGAAGCAGATCAGACAGTTAAGAGTACAGACAACCTTAGAGTAAATGCAGGCTTTGACATCTTGATGAGTCCTTGACCTTGTGTGTTGCCTCCATTTTGGTTTAACTCTGTGCGTTTGAAAACTGATAACAGAATCTTAAAGAAAGCAGTATTGTCTTCAACTGTGATCGCTCCAGTTTTCAAATGCACCCAGTTAAACCAAAATGGAGGCAACACACAAGGTCAAGATGTCAAAGCCTGTGTTTACCCTTGCTTTATTTTATAAAATATTAACACATTTCTGATGATTCTTGTGTAACTTACCATAAGACCATATTTACAGTAACACTTACCATGGCTACTGTAGTTATTCCTGGAGGAATTTAACCTGTTCAGTCCAGCTTCTGCTAGAAAATAAAAGTATGTGTGGTCGGTGGAGCCTGCTTTTGCAGAATTGTTTTACATGACTCTCAATGACTGTGCTTTCTAGAGATAGTAGTAATGGGGTAATGATCAAGTCTTTATAAGTCTTTATAGCTTCAGAGTTTGGATCATTGAACTGTTAACATTGAATATTAAACAGTTGAACTGATGTTAACTGTTACTGGAACATTCCTTAATGTTGATGCTTGAATTTGTCTAAGATAGTAGTAAGATTTTTCAGATTTGTTTTTTACTTGTCACTCTTACTTCTTGACCGATATAGTAGTTAATATACATGCAACCAAAACACCATTTACCATAAGCTAATGCTTTAGTACCAAAATGTCCCGCTTTTCCAGAATATAAGTTCCACCCACCTGAATTCTTATGTCCACCTAAATTAGCATCACGGAATTTAAACTTAAATTTAGTGCTTAGTTTTGCAGTCACAAATGCAGTACAAGTAGCTCAGTATCACATAAACATTTTCTGGACAATAATAAATCTCATCTAACGCCAGTTTGTATATATGGACTTTTTTCCCCTTCGTCCACAGTATACACACACTGTATCATTATTGATCATTATGTATCTATCATTACCATTCTGATCTGATTTTACTAGAGCCGTAGAGTGACTGGTGTGCAGATGGACAGGAAATGCCAGCGTATCTGTGTCTAAGTGCTCATCGGTGTTACTTATCCAAACCTGTTTTGCGCATAATTTCAATAACCCTATGTAGAATCATGCACACATTGATTCATGCACACAATGACAGTGGCTATTCAATAAAAAACAAAAAAAACATGTCTTTGGTGAAAACAAATATTTTTAGAAAGTTGTATTTTATAGAAGATTAAATCTGATTCTTCTTAAATATAAACAGGCAGGAATAGATTTAGCATTGTAGAAAAATATGCGCTTATTACTGAAAAGGACTAGAAGAAAAAGAATAAAAAAGACTAGAAGAAAAAGAGAACTGTTGATGTCAAGACAAGATATATAAGACATAGACAAATCTAAAAACAACTTCTCAGACTAGACGGGAATACATAAGCACAGTAATAGTGATCCACTTCCTAACCGTGAAAAAAGTTTTGCTGCACAAACAAAATCTGCATGAAAGTGTCATTAGAATGTAATCTTAACTGTGACCTTGTGGCAGAATGTAGAATGAAACACAGCATTTAAACAGGATTTATGAAAGGTATTTTTGACCTTTGAGCACCTAATACATCTTTGGAGAAGAAAGAGAATAAATCAGTTCAATAAAAACACATCTTGGCAACTGGAGTGGATCTGTAATGATTTGTAGTTGTGTGGCAGCCAGGGATACATAAAACATTGTGATAGATTAAAAAAATTGAACAATGAACCGTAAAGAAAGAAAAGAATATTACAAGACAATGGTTCAAAAAATACTTCAAAATCAACCTTGACATAGTATTGAAATAAATAATAATAATAATAATAATAATAATAATAATTTTTATTTATATAGCGCCTTTCCAGATCTCAAGGTCGCTTTACAGTAGGTATGGTGGGAGAAAAAAAAACAAAAAAACATTTGATTTGTCTGTGTTTATAACTCTACTACTATGCATGCAAGGTGCCCTGTCCATAGGGAGTTTTACTAAGTGCTCACTGAAGGAGAGCCCAAATGTCCACATGCAACTGTAGAATATACGACTATGTCATACTGATCTGAAATAATGACATAGAATTCCAGCTTGGCCTAACTGTCTAAGTTTGGCTCGGTAAATATAGCATCCCAATGCGGTGGCTCTGAAAAGTATTCATCCGTCGTGTGTCCATAAAATGAGACAATGTAAACAGAGTATGCTCAGCTTGGAGGAATGTGTTAATGAGACACATATGGAGCAGGTGTTAGGCCTCAGCAAGCCCTCAGCAAACCAGAACACAAATCTGCCTGCTCTGTTCTCCCTTTTAGAAAAATATTCCTTTTAGTATAAAAATCCTTGAAGATGCACTGATGTGAGATCAGCAATGATTTATTTTATGCTTTATTATAATCATTTCAAACCTTTGACCCTCTTGTCACACTGTAAGAACAGATATGTTGTTGTTATTTAAGCTAATTTGATACTTCATGAGCTGAACTGAAAACATATACTTACCTTTAAAAAGCCTGTGACATTTGTCTATCATGTCTGTAGCTCTAAATGGTGGCAGTGCGTCCTGTTTTCACTGTAATTGGCCTCTCTAACCTTGGAAATGAGCTTTTGAGGATAGAGAAAATGTCCCCTGTTATCATTTTGGTGGTGACATATGCGTGCAGAGTTTATGTTTGCAAGTGTGGTATAGACGTTAATACCCAGCAGTACTGAAGACATCTCAGTGGAAAAACTGTATGGAGATACTTTTGTCATCTTTAGAAACATTTGCAGGTCATCATTTCAGTTTCTGTTTGATAGGATTACTTATTTCACAGTTTAGTTGTTAAGACACATTCAGTTTTTTTTATTTACCACAAATGTGAATTTAAGCTTTCCGTCAGAAATTCTTCTCACAGTCACATGTTCAATGACATTTTAGCATTTTTTGACATAATTCTTTTTCTTCACAAGACACTGGAAAGCACAATATATCACAGATTCCTAGATCATGTGTTGTCAGATTTAGAATTAAGATGTAAGGAAATGTTGTCTTTTCTCGGTGCTAATCTCATCAGTGTTACTTTTTATGAGGTGTGGGATCTATGGTGCTGTGACTGACACACTGGTCCACAAATGTACCATTCTTACCAGCTGCTGCAATGTTGACTGCTCCTAATCTCTGGTTGTGTTTCTCCTGCAACAGAAGACCTTGACATAGTAACATAGCATGCAGTATATTGCTTTTTCACACTCTAGTCATTTATCTGAAAGCGTTTATCATGAGATTCAAATGTACAGTATATTTGCAGACCCAAGCATGCTAGTCTCGGCATATATTGTAACATACCGTGTAAAAAACATGTTGTATCTATTCGGCAGTTGAAACAAGTTTACTTTCAAAAGGTCAGTCAGTGTTTATTTTGGTCATTGACATCTGAGCATTCTCATTACAGTGTAGATTTTGGTCAAGAGCTTTTGTCTCCCACATGTCTGTCATCAGTTGACCTTGTCCTATACTGAATTAAGAAACAACGTTGTTTGTTTAAAAGTTAATTAAGCTTGGATGGTGACTTTAATGAACAGCTTGGAAAGCTGAGCACAATCAGATTGTAAGCTGCTTGTAGAAACTGTATGGTGTTCCTTCCCTCTGTTCTTTCTCAGAAATGTCTCCAATTTGGGCTGTGTTTGCCTCAGTGAATGAACTAAGGCAAAACCAGAGCTTTACCCCTACAACACAACTTGCTCATACCATAATAACTTTGAAAAAGGGAAATCCTTCAAAGTTTCCACATTATTAAGTTATATAAATGTTAACAAAAGCATTCATTTGTTTCTGAAGGAACTTGAAGTGTCACTAGACCTCTGAAGCCCTTTATGGCTCTCAAAGCTAAACTCAAAGTTAAACAAAATTGCTACGAATGCTGTGCCCAATTATAGACACATTCATTAGGTTTTATCATAAAATACATTTGTAAAATATAGGCAAGGAAGTACATCATTTTAAGAAAAGAAAAAAATCTGTTACCATTATTGACATTAGACAAGGTGTTTGTGTAGACATCACCTTCTTATGAGCACCACTGTATGTAACCTTTTATATCTCAAGGCATGACTTATATGGAAATGTGAAAAACCTTTGGAATTCCCTTTATTTACAAATTCAGTAGATTCATTCATTCATTCATTTTGTGTAGCTACTTAATCTTTACTTGGTTCACGGTTATCCAGAGCCTATCCCTGGGTGAACGGGGCAAAGGCAGGGCGGAGCCAGCCCACCACAGAGATTTAGTTTATGCCAGACTTAATCGATTTAGTCATGTGGGATCGACTGACATAGTAGTGCTACATGCATACATTCATAAAATCCACACAATGAATGCAAGAATCATTATGGACAGTATTGGCATATACAATAAAAATAAAATTAGAAGCAATAAAAATGTGGTTAACCAATTCGCCGAATGTGTAGAGAAAATCAATAAAATGTCCACAATAATCCGAAAGGAACAAAAGTGATTCTTTAACTGCTTTTGTTCAAAATGGTCAGTTTAAAGCATTGAAACCTTTTTCTTCGTATTCTTCTCAGTATTTATATTCTGTGTTCAATGTTGTCTCTTTCTGTTGCTGTTCTGGAAAAGGTTAAGCAGTAATAGGTGTTTCCTTTCTAAAGGTGAATCTCACCTACCTTTAGGACCTCTAGGCCATCTGTGCAGATTTTTCCTTTGCAGTCTTCTCTCTCCTTGTGGAGGTGAAGCCATCTTCTGCTCCAGCAGTCCTTGTCAACTCTCTGCTACAAGCTTTGTTTACCTAAGGTGTAATGGATGAGTTTGTTGAGTGAATGAGGGGAGCTCAGTACCTTGCACCGTCACACAATGGATATTGGTCCCTCACTACTCTGATTGTTGCGATTTCTGCCCCCTTCTCTCTCTCTGTCTCTCTGTCTCTCTCTCTTGCTCTCTCTTTCCTCTTCTCCTCTTTCACTCTGTGACAGCAGTGAGGAGGGGCTTACTCTTTCCCCCTTTTTTGCCTCAGTCTTGGCCTGTGTCTCTGTTTGAAGAGTAAAGGAGTGCTATCATGTTTAGATTGAGCAAGAAGCTCCTGCTTTTTCTACCTGCATGTTCAGGATCAGATGGTTCCCACAAGACACTTTGATGTTCTCTGTCAGCAAACTCAAGCCCTATGTTTAACATGCCTCCATAATTACCATGCTTGTGATGGATGTGTAGTGTTTGTGCAAGTGTGTGTTTGTGTGTGTGTTAGAGAGAGAGAGAGAGAGAGAGAGAGAGAGAGAGAGAGAGAGAGAGAGAGAGAGAGGTTGAGAGGTTGAGAGGTTTAATGAGAACTGTTATGGCTCAAGATCATTTATTGTAGCATAAATTCCTCTGTGTACCCTTTTCTGTTAATCCTCTGAAAGATCAACAAATGAGAGTCTATACTGTAGTCTGAATGTTGAATATTTAAGGAGGCTGAAAAGAATGTATAGAATAATTTCCTAACATGACTTCTAGTGTGCTGTGATATGTGAAAAATTTAGATGTATCCAAACTCTATAATTGCCACCAATCCATAGATCCATAGAGAAAGGGCGCGTTCATTTAAAGATTCAGGAAAGAAATCTGAGGGTTCTCTATGAGGTTTCTGCATTGATTCGTTTTTTTCGCCTCATGTGTTTTAGTCATGTTTATTGAAACCAGATGATTGTCTGCACTGAGGTTTTTAAGGCCTCTCTTATATGCACATGCTTATATGTCTCCCCCATATGCACACACATTTGTTTGATTTTAAACATTCTGTCCACAGCAAATTGTAGGTAGAGGGTTACTCATATTCAGTACAAGCAAAGCTCAACTTGTTCATGGAAAAAAAAAAAAGTCTAAAAGTGTCATGCGCCATAAAAAGTGCAGTTAGGAAAATTACATCGACTCAAATGGTGGAACAAGGAGGCCAAAGTCAATTACAGGGAAAGTGGTGTCAAAGCGATTAGTTGTTACCCATGTTATTTAAAACCCAGTACTTAAGCATTTGTGTTTTATTTTAGATCAGAGATAGCAGGCATGTGGTTGGGATAATTTGAAGGGATTGGGGTGTATAAAACCCGGACCAGTGTGTGATTTCCTGTGCTTTTTCATGCTATCCAATGTTGGACATAGTGATTTGCAAATGCATGCTTTTTGTGATTACGATCAGGTTTAATTTGATTTTAGATTTGAGCTCTTCCTGTGGTTCTATGTTCATGTTCACATTACGGGGTTGAAATGACTTTTTGGACGGTAACATCTTTGTAAAAATATGTGACTGTTTTTTTCTGTCATACTTCCGTACACATGAGTAAAAGATAGGTAGGATTGTAGGATGTCAGATGTAGGTAACCTGATGAGAACTCTTTGAAAACTCCTTAGAGTAGTGGCCTGTTCACATTCTTGACAGTCAAGAAGGTCTGATCTGAGCCCAAAAAAATCTGAATTTAGCAGGAAGAGTTTTAATGTGATCATATTCCCACTGACCCTTATATCTCTTCACAGTGCTCTGTGACCTGTGGCAAGGGGACCAAGCAGAGAGAGCTTGTATGTGTTTACCAAAACCAGACCCAGGCGACAGAGGAGCACTGTGCTCGTCTTCCCCAGCCTAAGACACACAAGCTCTGCAGGGTGGGACCATGCCCCGGCTGGAAGACCAACAAATGGAGAGCGGTGTGTATTACTGCATTGGCACAATCACTGACTTTCACACAAATGATTACACACAAACACACCAATCACGTGTACACTATAGATACCAAAACTGTCATATTCCAAGGTAGCCCAGGTAAACGACACATTCGTACCAATGACACTGTATTTCAGGAGTCCAAATTCAAATTCAAATTTTATTTGTCACATACACATTTATACACAGTATGATGTGAAGTGAAATGCTTATACAACTGCTGATAACCTGTAATTTAAAAGGAATGTCCAGTGTAGAAGAGAATTTTACAATTTTGAAATATAGAGAAATATAGATTAATATACATTATAATAATAGAATAAAAATAGAGTAAGATAACAATAACAATTAAATATTAGAAAAGTAGCAATAGAATATAATGATATACAGACAGAACTGTGCAGTTATGGCCAAGACAATGTGCAGATATAGATATGTGCAAGATCACATTTCTGGTTGGAAATGCAAACAAAGGAGACAATAAGACAGCACTGCTTCTGCTAAATGGTTAAAAAGAAACAGCTCCAGAAGCCTATGGAGGAGGAAAGCCCAGGAAATGCCAAGTTCAGCCTCTTTAGGTCTACCTGGTCAGTGTCTTCAAGAGGGACTTACCTTGTCAGTGTCTTCAAGACAGTCGTACCAGGTGCAAGATTCCAGTTCAGGCTGGGTATAAGTAGGAAGAGACAGATATGCATGAAAGGTGTGAATAATCAGGTGACCAGAAGAAACTCTAGTGACCCCTGATGGCTGGGGGCATGACAGGCAAAGCATGGCCATGACATTACAACCCTGCCCCCCCCATACACCCCCCCCCCCCTCCCGCCCAGGACTGAGAATGGGGTCGTCTCAGACCTCATGTACTTGAAGCATGGCAGGCACTACTGGGAGGACAAGGCAATCCAGTCATGCCCTGTGAAACACAGTAATGAGCTCCTGACTTAAGATATCCTGGCTAAGGACCCACCTCTGCTTCTCAAGGCTATAACTCTACCAGGTATTGTAAGCTGCCTTACCATCACCTCGAGTCCAGGAGCCGGCACATTTGGTTGGAGCTGGGAAGGTATAAGTTGAGATCTGGGGTTTGATAACCACACCCTGCCACCTGGCTGGTAGTTTGGAGCCTCCCTCCACAGTGATGTGAGACCACGGTCTTACAGGTAAACTCATGGTGGTGGCGCGGAAGAACATGAACTGACCGTATTTTTTACATCTCAACAGAGGGCTGGCTACCAGTATTTCTTCTTTATTAGATTGCAAGTGCAGGACATACAAAGAAACCCCAAGGGGGTGGGGTGATGTGTACCCATTCCACCATGTGTTTGCACAGGCGCTCTGGCAAGAGTTTCCCAAGCTACCTCCCAGGCTCCAAGTCACTGGGGCAACCAGTATACTCAGGAATTTGGGGCTCAGGAAAATGTGCTCAGGAATTTTTGAATAATAACGTGCGAGAGTGTCAGCCTTACCATTTTTTGACCAAGGACCATAGGTGATTTGGAAGTTAAAATGACAAAAAAAGTGACTAGCCTACAACTCACAAGCTTTGCCTGCTGGATATACTGTAGGCTGGATATATTCTGGTGGTAAATGAAGAAAACAAAGGGGTGCCAGGCACCCTCCAGTCAATACCTCCACTACTCTAACACAGGAGAGACACACGTATAAGGATTTCATCAGTGTAAGCGCCAATTAACCTATTTAACATGTCACAGAACATGTCATTAATGAACACCTGGAAAACAGAGGGGGAGTCATCACATGCTACATGCAGTGCCCCGATGGGTGCCCTATCTTCCATTTGTCCCACACCCCTGTGCACACTAGGGTATACGCACTCCACAGGTCAAGTTTGGCGAAAATAGACATCCCAGTTCAATACTTCACTATGCCAATAGTTCACTGTGACCGCGTCAGACCCCCTCTAATCAATGCATGGTCTACCATCCATCTTTTTCATGAAAAAGTGGTAGAAGACATAGACAATAGCTTTGGTTCCAGCTCAGTTTAGGGGGTTGTGTAGCCTTAACTAAGGTAAGCATAAAATCAATATGTGTTGGAATTGGAGAAGGAAGATAAACTGAATAGTTAGTTGGAGCAACCACAGGGATGTATAAAGAACTTGGAGATGGAAAGAGACATAACAATTAGATAATAAATCAACAGGTAACGGAAGCTGACAAAAAGGACACAAACTCTTTCCGTACCCCTGTAGTGGGTGTGTCTGTGCTCTCACAGATAAGGCTTTGGCATCTCCAAGCATGCCCAAGCATTCCTCAACACAAGCAGAATCCCTGGTGTAAGTTTGGAAGCTCCTGTGTGCATGGCCTCAGGTATGGGATTGCCCTTGGTAGACCCCTGAGAAAAATCGTTGGATGTGCCAGGGGAGCGGATGCAGAGCCAAGTGGCTGGTTTGTAATGGTGGTTAGTGCTGCACTTCTTGGCCTGTAGGAGCTGGCCAAGCCCTGTGGCAAGCCATATGACACTGTCCAGATCAAGGTCAGCATCCCAGCAGGCCAGCTCACTTTGTTCAGGGGTTACTGTTAAACTGCTAGAGACCACTCCCACTCAGCTGCAAGAATCCGGAATGTAATGGAAAAATCCACCACAGACTTACCTCCCTGGCATAATCTAAGGAGTCGCCACTCAACTGCCCTTGGGCCGGGTGATCAAGTCAGGAAGCTTAGGAACAAGCTTAGAAAAGTTGGGGATGATTGAGCCCCCGCTACTCCATCCTGCCACAACCACTGGACCATGCTGAATACTTTTTTTTGGAATTGGGCAAATCAGGGAACTCAGCAAAGTACAGTTCCAGGCTTAGTAGTGAGGTGATTCTGAACATACCTGAGGAAGCTCAGTGGAAGAGCATACCACAGTGACCTCCACATGGGTCACCTGGTCAAGATGCATAGCCTGATCTTGTCTTCGGTGTGGAGTGGTCTGTTGTTCTGTCATATTCTCAGGTAAATGACATACTTATAGGAGGTTCTTGTGAGACTTGTTTGGAAATACAAACAAAGGAGACACTGAGCTTCTGATCAATAATAACAGAGAACAGAGCTCTGGATGCAGCGTTGCTTCAGCTAAACAGTTAAACAGAAACAGTTCCAGAAGCCTCTTTGAAGCCCACCACAGTGTAGAGGAGGGAAACCCAGGAAATGCTTGTAGAGGAGGGAAGCCCAGGTTCAGACACTTAGGTCTACCTGGTAAGCGGGACTGCCAGGTGTACTTCTTCAGGCTACGCTGTTTAAGAGGACATACACAAACAAATACCACTCCGCACTAGTCAGTAGGCATGATGGAGATGCAATGTTCTGGTTCAGGCTGGGTATAAGTAGGGAGAGAAAGAAATGCAGAACAGTTGTAGATAATGAGTGAGGGGGAGGAATCAAAATGAGTTGGCAAACAGGGGGAGGGTGAAGTGCCAGGCTCAGCACTCTGTTATCCCAGGAAGCTGTGACAAGAACCTAATCTTTTCACTTCACACATTAATTATAAATGAGATTAGTGCAGAAAAATAGTGAACCTAGAGTTAGAAATATTTTCCGTCATTAACATGGCATCTTTCCAAATGAAACGGGGTATTCCTGTGGCAGGATGTTGCTTCATTCATAAGAATTTGATTACAAAGTGAGTATTCTGTTAGAACAGGGGAGTCAGAACTGATCTGACCAAGGAGGCAGGAGGACTGATTTACTCATAATGTAGATTCATACTTCAGTGGAGCTGACTAAGAGGGGGCAGGAGCTTACAAGAATAATAATGCTATTTTAACAATTCGAAAAAGAAATGTTAATATGTTGAAAAAATGAATTTATTGTTGATATTACAAAGTAATTTATTTATACCAAAACCAAGTAAAGAAAATAATCTGGGCCTCCACTGTAGTAAAAGAGTTACTTAAAATTTTGATTTGGGGAAGGACACAGCAAGCTTGTCTTGTTTTCCAGTTGGCAGCAAGTGTAGTAGTTGGTGTGGATAATGTTGCCTGTGACTGCTAGGTTGGTATAGCCAGCATGGGTCAGGCACTGAGGTCACAACCAGCTACTTTTGAAGTCAGCTGTAATGAAATAATGTAGTCATTGCTTTGTGCATGGTTTCATCAATTGAATTACCTTCCCCTTTTTTTTAACATATTATAGGACATTACATCACTTGAATTTTAAATGGACAGAGCAGTCTGAGTACTGTAGATCCACTATTATTTTAATATTTATAAATTATATATATTTTTGTGGCATACTATAAATGTGATGTGATCTAATCTCCTTGGGCAGTGACATAAAAGATATCCCAGTGATACAGGATAGGTTAATTGGCCCGCTTTCCTATTGAAAATTTAATACAAAATATAAGCAAGGAATTTGTGTCAACTGTGTGTGAGTGAAAGGGGAGGAAAGAAAAAGGTCACAGGCGTTGAGAGCCGACCACACACTTGCAGCGTTCTGCAGTCCATACAGGGTGACACACATGGAAAATACTGTCATGTCAAGGCAGGAAACACACATCCATACACACAGCTGGCCAGTCACAAACAAAAGACAATCCCAAATTTATCACCAACCACCAGGAATAAACTACTCTAACCTCTCTCACGCAATCCATCATGGGATGCTCTGTAGGAAGAAATGATGTGTGTATGCATATGTGGGTAAAGCAAGCATTTCTCAGTTCAACCTGAGGCCAGATATAAACAGAGAAAGCCTTGTCTGGAACTAGTTAGAGGAACAGGTTTGAATGTGCGGCAGTTACTGGTGTCCTATTTAAGCTCAAAGTAATTCCCACCCTTTGGAGAACAACTGTGAAATCTCATTGGCTGTGCTGAGGCAGGTTCAGAGGGGCTCTCCCAGGTCCACTGATGCCACCCCCATACTCTCCAGTGAGGATTCCCATACCTCTCTCTCTCTCCCACTGGGGTCTGGAAGCAATCATCCTCCTCCACATACCACCATAAACCATGAAATCCACAACTAGAGCATAAAGACATGTTTTATATCTTAACATCCACGCCTGTGACAACTTTCAAACCCTTGGAGCCCACCGTTCAGGCCTTTCAGCAGCCTCTCAGCTCTCTGGGGGGAGTGGGTTAGGGGTGGGGGTTGTTATGGTGTGCTTTAAGTGGTTAAACCTCAAGGAGAGTGAGGTGCATTTTGTAGGGCTTCTTCTGAGTATTTGTGCATGCAGGGATGGGGCGCTTCAGAAAAAAAACCTCCTCAACAAGCCAGCAATTCACCATGAAATTTAAAGATTGGCATAATTGTCTGTTCATCATCTTGATTGAAGAAAAGCACATTGAAATGATTAACTGGAACACAATGTGGGCATAGTAATCTTGAGCAAAGGCAGCTGAACATTTGAAGAGAGAGATTAAAAGCGAAGAAATATGATTACAAGAACAATATTGTTATAATATCTGCTTTAAATCTGTTACACCCACCTTCAGATTACATAGTACTGTGTTGGTCCAAACTCACGTTTTTGATTAGACACAGTGCTGGGGTCAAATTTCTGCCCACATTCTTTGTGTTGCTTCCAAACCAAAGCTTGCTGTAACTGCAAATTGTGCATATCCATATATGTTTGACATAATATGCATGAAAAGGAAAAAAAGCACACAATGCAAATTCTAGTAAATTAAGTGAGCAAATCAGGTTTGTATGTGACAATAGAAGGTTTAAAAAGATCAGCTTTCAAAAAGATTTCATGTTATCTAAGCATCGGGCTCTTATAGACAATACAAATTAAAGTTAACAGAAATGTTTGCGTCAGCTTTGGTGTTTGCTTTGTACTAAGAAGATTGACTGCGTGACCCAGATGCTGAAGACAATATAATACGCCAATTTGGACTGAGCAATTACTGTGCACATGTAACGTAAAAGCTCAGATGGGAGTGAATATGACTCTTTTTCATTCACCTTGACTCTCTAACTGACTGTGGGAGATGTGAAATGTGTCTCTGCCAAACAACTGTTTTAATAGTATGCAAGGGAAGGTATGATGGATGTATCTCGTCAATATTTCAGACCTTAGGAACTTTTAAACAAACAAAATATTTAAACTTATAAAACATATCACAGGTAAATATTGCATGAAAGGTTATAAAAGTAATTCTGATCTCTGTGGGTGTCTGTCTGGGTGTTGACATATAGACGCTGGTTTGTGTGTTAACAGTGTTCAGTCAGCTGTGGGGTCGGTGTGCAGACACGTGAGGTGTACTGCAGGTTAAAGGGTGAAGGTCATGTGCAGGAGGAGAGGTGCAGTGCCCATATCCGTCCTAGCAGCACGCGGCCCTGTCTGCTTCCAGATTGCCATAGGTACACCTGGTCAGCCAGTGAGTGGACAGAGGTGAGTACACCTTTTACTTGTTTTACTTTTTTATTTCATGTTGATCTTTCTTTTTCCTATAGTTAAGGATATTGGTGTAATTCTTTTCCTTTTGGGTTGTGCCTTTAGATTTAATTCCTTCATTGAACTGGTTCAGTAACTGCATTCAGCAACTGTCCTTTGAATGAGCATGCACATTATTTTTGTAATCTGGGAGCTTTATTTTCTTAAGTCTTGCAAACACGTCTGACAGCTTTTCACTCATTTGCATTTATCTTTGATCTTACATGCAGTTTTCCCAAAAAGCATTATGTGCCACCTGGCTTCAATGTTGTGGCACTGGTCGGGTGCCTCAGCTGGTGCGGTGCTTCTTTTGTCTCTTTACTAATGAAACTTCAAAGCTATTTGAACAAGCCCACACACTAACAAGTGCTCAGAGGACCTTCAGCTTCAACCAACTCGTATGCCCCAGGCCTTTGACACACAATGTAAACATTTTGGAGAGCAATTTAATTTTATAGTTAAGAATGAGTTGTTATTTGTTCAGTAATGGGCAAACTAGAGGCTACCATATTTGTTTAATTAATTAAGAGCAGACTCTGTCTGGGAAGAGGAAAGACTTTAAGGGATTCTCAAAAACAGTCTGTTAGAGAAGTTCCTGCTGAGAGCAACGAAAAGAGAAGAGGCTGGGAATAAAACCAAGAGAGAGAGAGAGAGAGAGAGAGCATAAAATTATCAATAAAAGCAAATGTGAAGGTAGTCCAAAACTCCTCCTCAGGTGAGGGTCTAGTTGATAAGATCGCTGCAGGATTATATATCACAGACAGAACTCAAAGCTCTTATCTCAGTGCCCCCCCCCCTTACACAGAAACAACGTCATACCTCCTCTAAACACTCCTTTTCTTCTCATCATCTCCCTTTTTATCGGGCCTCAAAAGTACAAAACAAAGACCTGAGGGTCTAAAGCAAAAGAAAGATCTGCTGTGTCTGTGTCTTAAAGACCCAGGCGAATAAACACTGTTATTTTCAGAGTGTTATTTATTTTATAATTATTATTATTATTATATTATTTTATAACACATTTACTCCTTTGAAGGTGGGCTGTAGTGTCTGCCGCCATGACGTTAGCAGCAGACCCTTTAAGTCCAGTAAGTTGTGAGGTGGGGCCTCCATGAATCAGACTGGTTTGTCCCGCACAACTTAAAGACGCTTGATTGGATTAAGATCTGGGGAATTTGAAGGCAAAGTCATCTTGCAACCTTTATCAAGGAAATTTTGCAGTATGGTGGGGTACACTATCCTGTTGAAAAAAGGCCACTCCCATCGGAGAAACAGTTGCCTTGTAGGTGTGTTCTAGATCTGCCACAATGTTCAGTTAGGTGGCACATACCACATGAATGCCAGGACCCAACTTTTCCCAGCAGAGCATTGCCCAGAGCATCACACGTCCTCTGCTGGTATCCTTTCTTTACAAAGTACATCCTGGTATCATCTCATCCCTATTTAAGTGATAAGTGGCCAATATTGTTATGCGTAAAACACCACAGTACAGCACACACTGTGGACATTTAACTCATTCACCATGTGAAGCAGTGGGCAGCCAGTGATGCAGGGCCCAGAGAACAGTGTGTGGGGATGGTACCTTGCT
Organism: Phenacogrammus interruptus; assembly: GCA_037974425.1. Taxonomy (NCBI): domain Eukaryota; kingdom Metazoa; phylum Chordata; class Actinopteri; order Characiformes; family Alestidae; genus Phenacogrammus; species Phenacogrammus interruptus. The sequence goes on from JBBPCW010000127.1 coordinate 11,169,298, forward strand.
CAAGGTGCCAAAGCAGTCCTAGGATTCAAACCCATAACCTTCTGACCACAGGGGCGACTGCCAAAGCACTCAGAGTTGTTTTGAACCAGTGCCTGTTCTGATTCTCTTCATTCTGCACTCAGCATCTTACCGCTGAAGATCTGATGCACAGGCACCAGCCGTTCAGCAGGGGTCAGCACAGACACTACAGTAACTTTTCTTTGTTGGTCGGGTTAGTCATCACTCACCTCTTGGCATCAGTGAGCACCTCTGACCCTTTCACTGGTTCACCAATAGCCCTTTCTTGGGCCACTTTTGATTGGTATGAACCACCTTATACCCAGAACATCCCATAGGACTTGCCGGTCTGGAGATGCTCTGACCCTGTCATGTAGACGTTAGAATTTAGCCCATTACAAAGTCGCTCAGATCCTTATGCTAATCCTATTTTTCTTGCTTCCAGCACCTCAAATTCAAGAACTGACTGTTCACTTGCCGTCTGATATATCCCATCTCCTGAAAGGAGCTGTTTTAGAGAGATTTATTTTAATGTTGTGAATAATTAGTATATACACAAGATGTTCATCATAACGTGTTGCCCACACGACAGTTCACATGAAGTAAGGAAATATAATTTACTTTGGGGCTTTTGGATTAAGAACAGCACAACAGTGCCGCTGGTGTTCGTTCTTCTCATGACACAGTTGTCCTTCGTTAGCACTGTACGATTGGGCTCTTGTATGCTGGTCTAGTAACCGACTCTCCAGCAAAAACCATGACCAGAATTAGAGCAACCATAATGCTGGCCTTAGGTCAGCTTAAAAGCTAACCCATGTCAACTGTCAAGTTGTATGTATTATACTTATAGCCAAGGTTCTTTCACTGAATGATGATTGTGGGCATTCGTAAGTTAATTATAGAATATACTGTTAAAGATGGTTTTGACTAAATAACCAGATGCTCATTTAAAATCAGACTATATGCTATTTTAAATGTTCTCATTATATAACACAAAGAATTAGATTGCAGAACCGTGTTCTTCATATCTTCAACCGTCTTTTGTGTATGTGTGTGTGTGTGTGTGTGTGTGTGTGTGTGTGTGTGTGTGTGTGTGTGTGTGTGTGTGTGTG
>JBBPCW010000127.1:11197202-11208088 GCA_037974425.1 Phenacogrammus interruptus
CCTGAACTGTTTGAATTTCGATTAAATAAAGCTTGAAACATTGGGGTGTTCTAAAACTTTTGACCGGTAGTGTACATGTATGAACACTGTAGATATACAGGTACAGTCCGCAGCAGGCATTGACAAAAGAGTAATAATGGACAACCAGTCAAACCATCTTCAACTGAAAGAATTGATTTTACAGTTGACGAGAAGATGTTGACAAGAGAAGATGCTGACTGGGAGAAGATGTTGACATGATACTGATGGCTTCACTTTAGTATTTGGCTCTGTGGCTTTGTATTGTGTAAGCACTCTACAAGCGCATCCAGTTGCGATAAAAGCATGTTTAGTGTGGTAAGAGAATGAGCTCAACAAGACAGCGATATGATCCTTCTAACTTGGCCTTAAAGAAAGCTTTCCATTCCTGTTCAAATGCTACAGCACCCTGAACAAAAACAGACACACACAATCTGCAGAATAAACAAACTGTGCACATTTTGTAAAAACCACAGAGGAAATATCTGCTAAGCTTTCTCACTCTCTGAAAGCGGTTGAGCATCTTAAAGTAATCACAAGCAGCAAAAAAGTGACGCAGGATGTGGAGAGAGGGAATCACTTACACGCAAATCAAACTCTAGTCCAGCAACCCAAAGACAAATCCAAAGCTCAGCTTAGAATTCTATTTTTGCTTCTTTATGTCTCCAATTAAATTTACTTTTACAGTTTTATCTATGAATCTAAGACAGTAGTCTCCAGGTTGCCAACCTACACTCAAGCACAAAAGAGAAAATTGGTTTGAAGTGTCTTGATCTTTGAAGATCTTGCTGAAACTAAAAACAGTTCATTACCTTTCATTTTGAGTCATGAAAATTATGAGTGACTATTCCTGTGTTTGAGATAAATTCCCATTAAAGCCAAGGTATCTTATGAAATACTGCAACAGTTTGCAGTAAAGCTGATTCTAAGGTGTCAAAAACTCCTACTCACATACACTCACCACGTGCCAACATCAAGGTTTTGGAAAGCACTCCACTCATCTGGTCTGTCTAAAAGAGAACACTCAGAGGTGAATGTTAACTGTGTGGGAAAATTCAGTATGTGGCTATAGCCCAAGTTTTAGACTCAGTTTGTGGAACACAGTATTTCAATGCGAGTTGCAGACACCAATACTAGAGACAAAAAGTCTGGATCAGTAGGTGACTGAGAACAGTGTATGTGTGGCACAGAAATGTGCATTTATTCTCCAAACACCTATGGTGCCAAATTCTCCAGCTCAGCCACTGAATACAACATACACACATACACTCATATGTATCTGTAAGCCATAAGAAGCAATACTTCAGTGTTATTCCTCATAATCTGCCACATCTGTGGCATATGGTTAATGACCGTGCTGTAAGGTAAACCACACTGTCAGCTGCCCTGAGTCACAGTCAACCACAAGATCCTACTGCATTCTCAAATCAACCTCGAAATCTTATGCTCTGCATGGCAGTTCTAAAAGTCCTGGAAGGCTGCTCCTATCTTCTTCATGCAGACTTTCAGCTGGTGTTCTACAAGGTTCAATGCTTGGTCCTCTTTTCTTGACCCTCTGTACCTGCTCCTCTGGTAATGCAATCTTCTTGTGGCCATTTCTGGATTCCCAGTAAGACCAAACTGCTATACATCCCTTACAATACAGTCAGTATGCTATGTTCTATTTGTTTCCCTCAAGAACTATTTTCTTCTGAAAATGCTTGGTCATGCAGGTTTCTCCTCCTGAACTTCTGGAGGATTCAACTCTTTCTCTCCCGGGAGCCTACCCACTTGCTTGTTCAAACTGAACTAAAGCCTAATCCTGCCTGGACTTTCTGTGTTTGCCATCTGGCCTTCACAACAGATCCAGAGATCAACAGCAATACTTACTGGTTTCCCAAAGCTGCTGCCATTGATTTAAAATGCTGATGTTTGTCTACAAAGCCCCCTCCCTACGAGATGGGAGTTCTCTGAATCTGCACCATACTGCTGAGCTTCGGTTTTGGCTCAGGTTAGTGCATCTAACTCCTGTTTCTGGCAGTGTCTTCACTTAAGGGTAGCAATGGACTCTAGTCCATTTGCACAAGCTTAATAATACAAGTACACAACAAATTACTTTTGTAAGTTGCTCTGGATAACAGATTGCAACCTAAATAAGAATAAGAGTGTTGGAAACATTAAACACAGCAGACAAAAAATTAATGGCTATTCCTTATACTTTGTAAAGAACAGAATCCCCAATGTCTCAAAATATTGAAAAAAAAATGGACTACTGAATTTGGTCAATAAAAAAATGTTAGAAAAAGTTAAATCTTGTTGTAGAGCAATTCTTTAGTCAAAGGAATGTGTAAATCAGACTGTTATTCTGTGGAAAGTATTTTTACTAATACACTACCATGAAAAGTTGTGTGGGGCAGTTTTCACAAGATCCTGCCTTTTAGCACTGGAGTTGCTTTTTTATTGTTTCTCTAGTGTTGGATAAACTAATAACGAATGTAATGATAGTAGTTCAACCCCATGTTTAATTTTTTTAATTTATATAAGTCAGCAACACAGATTTGTGATCTTTGAGAATTTTGGTTTTACTGAAATCTTACTCTGTTTCACATCATAATTAAATAAAAAAATAGTATTTAATTATGTTTATGGCCATATCCCTCTTTAATAAAGGTTAGAAATGTGTGGTTTTGTCCCTCTTTGCTCACATCAACATATTCACTCCATATGAGACCAAGGCTCCAGGTGATCCAGGATCAGGGATTACTATCGGATATTAGGTCAGCTCGTTCAGAGCTACCCTCTGTCAGCTGTGTTTATGAAACTTGAGTCATAGGCCATTGCAAAACATCAGGCCTGGTGCTAAATACTTTCTTGTGCATTGTTTAATAGATGTATGCAACCTTTTTACTTTTTAATTGCATTCAGCATTTGGAAAGTATGATCTTAACAGATTCTCATATTATAGGGGACATTTTTGAATTAATCAAGATGATCAATCAAAGTTCCATGATATTTATGCCTCACATCTATTCTACAATAGCTATGTCTGTGTCAATCAACATCTTGTTGGAAATAATTTCTTGTTCGTGTTTATTGTTTAAACGTTGACTCTTCATCAAACTAGTTGTTAGCACTAACAAAATAAATCAGTTTTTGGGGTAAAGGTTGAATGTCATGCCAAAAGGTTTAAACATGAGTGCAGACATGGGCTGGAACTTTGACCCATGTGCCTGCACATTTTATCCTATTAGATCGATGACAATTGTGTATTTCCACGACAAAGACACCCATACTGGGCTCCTACGAGTCACAACTTATGAGTGTCTGGTCATGAGACATGCGTAATGGTGACCCCACCTGACCCTCACCCCTGTCAAATGTAAACATTACCTCACTATCTACAAAGTTCTTATCTATGGCCATCCATGCATTCCTATTTTCAGGTACAATGACCCTTTACTAACCCCAGAGGCCCTGTCTGTAACTCAAGCCAGCACTGACTGGATGAACCGAACGGTGCTTCAAAGAACGCCAAAGGCCAAAGGTGAAGCTTCTGATTTCACGCACTAATTTCGAGTGTTGTTGGCTGATTAGACAAGGAGCCAGGCAGAAACACAGATGAAGAACCTAGAAGATTCAGTTTAAATAGTAACTTTACCTTTAAAATATATGGGAGTACTTGATGGTACAGTGAAAGCTATAGAGTGGTGATACCTGCAAAGCAATTACAAAGCGTCCTTGTTTCACCCTGTAATATTATTTGTGGAGGATTTTATGCCATAGCTCTACTGAAAGTCCTTAATGAGGTGCTATTTCTGTACCACGGGCACTGACTCATCAGAGTACAAGTGGCAATCCAACCCTGGCGCCCCCTTGGTGGAGAGGAATGTGCCTCAGGAGAGGTCAGAAAATAACTTAATAAGAATATGCAAAGTCCCACTATAAGATAAAATCGGGATCAAGGAACCAATCTAGAATTTGCTTTATAGTGCGCTGCCCAGAGTTAAAACCCTCTCACCCAGACACACCCTCTCCTCTTCCTGTAGACCAGCTACCCTCCTTGGAGACCATTGCCCAGGCCAATCGCCTCAGTCCGGCTCAGACTCTCACAGAAAAGAGGAGCCGCCAGGCAGCCAGGAGCCTAATGAGCCTTCTTCAAAGTCGTTCTAACCTTGCAATACCATAATCCTCTCAGCAATAAACAGTCTCTAAAGACAGTGAAGTCAGTGTGTGCTGTTGCCTGCAGCTTATAGGGGCTCCACAGTACCTTAGTGCCAGCTGAGTATCTCTATCCAGATGTGTAACAGTCTTTTCTGCCAAGGCACTTTCAGCCCTTTTAAACCCTAAAGGACTGTTTGTAGGCCCACACAATTTCCACTCTCACATCTATAATATTACAACTTTAATACACTATATGCTATATGCTCAAATGTTTACAGATGTCTGCTCATGCCATGTTTCTTCTGAAATGAAGGATATTGAAAGAGGGGTCGTCCTCCCTTTGCTACAGTAACAGTCTCTACTTTCCTGAAAAGGCTTAGATGGAACTGGAAGGCTAGAACATTGCTATGAGGATTTGATTACATTCAGTCACAAGAGCATCAGGTACTGATGTTGAATGATTAGTTCTGGATCACAATCCAGTTCATCCGAAAGGTACTACTGCAGAAAGAACAGTTCCCCAGCCCACTTTGTACTGCTCCAGCCTGAGCTTTGCTTTGGTCATGTGATGCTACTTGAGAGCCTGACAGTGGCTTTCTCTGGAGAATATGTGAACTATATGTGCATACAGTTAAACACCAATGTTAGCAATGGGTGAACCTTAAAATGGATGAACAGTTACTGAAAGTTCTTTAACACCTAAGTAACTAGCCTCGGGTCCAAAAGATTACATTTGTGTTTCAGATATTTGCAGCCTGGAGTGAGATAATGTTGATTTATGCTTTGACATACATATTAAACAATGGAATGATCGAGCTGTTATTTATTAAAGCAGGATTTTGGATTATTTGCATCTGATGAAAGACTGATGAGAAAATAAACACATGCAGAGCCATGCTTTTGTTTCCTTGTCTTAGAAATATTTTATTTGTTTTCTTGTTTTAGAAATAATTATTATGGTGCAGCAGACCAGTTTCTACAGTAAAAATGTATGCAACAGATCAGTTTATCAAAACAAAAACATGTATATGTACTATAGTAAACCCCAGACATTTGCTGGGGTTACGTTCCAAAAGCACCCGCAAATAGTAAAAAAACATGAATTTGCCTAAAAATGTCTATTTTTAATGTGTAAACCCTAAATATGCTCCCATACCATAAATGCAGCTTAATACATTACCCTTAAAGAAAATGTAAAGGTAAACCCATATCCATACTGTACAGTTTATACTGAAGTCTCGCAGTGCTAGAATGTAAAATACCAACATTGCCCCTATAAAGACTGCACTGTAATTCATGCAAGTCTGGGTTTTTTGGTATGTAGCTTTCCTTGGTATAAGCAGGTAAATACAATAATAAATTAATTACAGTAATAAAAATACAGAGCTTTAAGGAGAACAAAACTAAAAACTTGAGACGCTCCACAAAGGAAATTCTAAACTACTGCTGCCAGAGATGCGTCACAAGACAGAAGCCAATCAGCAGCAAGGAGAAAGAAATAGCATTCTTGGATTGGCTACTTTCAAACCTTCTGCCTCTACAGGGGCATTTCACCATCCTCTGAACAGTACCAAAACATTTATAGTTACATTCTAAATGGAAATGTAACTGAATGGATGTTACTATTTGCAGGGGGTTTACTGTATACCTACATACTGCAGGAATCAGAGCAGATGTTTGTGTGTGAGAAGGTAGAAAAGATCAAAATTCAAAAAACATATTCTATTCTATTCTGGAAACATAAAACAGATTCCCTGTCATGTGATCACCATGAGTGAACTCCATAGAAGCATGTACAGTATGACAATGTTTTCTCTCTCTCTCTCTCTCTCTCTCTCTCTCTCTCTCTCTCTCTCTCTCTACTGAGAACACATACGCACATGTTTCCACTTAAGGGATCCCTGAATCCACTTACCTTAGGCCAATAAAGTCAACAATCTTGTAGAAATACAGCAAAAGTGCACTCAGCTCGCATCCTGTGCTATCACAGAGAGAGAGATCGTATTTATAGCTCTCATTTAAAGTGCGAGGAAGCTGCACTGTTTTGACAGCAAGAACTGTTTATAAATAAATGGCATCATTTTGTTAGGTCAACATGTATTGTTTTTGGTAGTTATTGTTTTTGAACAAAATTGAAAGATTATGGAATAATGTTTCAGAGATTTTTTTTTTCCTGCAGCAATTTCAAATTTTTAAATCCACAAAATTAGCAATGTAATAAAAGACACATTATTAAGAAATGTGCGCCGATAGATTAAATAATGCTGTTTTATATTACAGATGAACAAGTGTATCAGGGGTAAATGATAACTCACGTCAAAACTAGTCACCTATCAAGACCTGTCACCTCTTAGTGACGATATAACGATATACCATATATATTTCATGTCATGCTTCGACACAGGCACGTAGTCATATGAGACGCTCTTAAGGCCACGCAGTTTCGGGACAATGAAACAATGGCTTTACATATTTTACGTTATTCTTTGAACAAAGCCTGTCGATTAGGGTTTCAAAGATTTAATCCGGCATAAAATAATGGTCACTTTTACTACATATGTGGCAAGAGAGAGAGGAGGATTCAACACTTAGAATATGCATATCGCCAACCCTTGATTAGACACAAGGGCAAATTTTGCTAATAACAGGCATTTATTTATGAAGGTATTTATTTATGAAGGTATTTGTTTATTTGATACTCACACTACCACTGCTGTCATTACAAAACAAATCTATTTTTATCTTATTGTGATTTACGATCCAGTGTGAGGGGAGGAGTTAGCACCAGACATGACAAACAGGCAATTAAATATTTATACAGCCATCCGAAGAAGCAAACAAAGCTGGTTTAGGGGTCAGAAAGGCCTGCCATGAATGTGTTTTGAGAAGATGAGTGCTCATAGATCTGCGTGCTTGCCCTTAGGCCAGAATAGCACCTCTCTTAAAGATCAGACTCTTGTGACTGAAAGGGGGCCCTTATGGCGTGTAAATAGAGGCCAGGCCCCACAGTGCAGTAGGAGAAAAAAGAATCCCCACTCTCCTCTGGGGGGCTGGTGTGGGTGATCCCACTGCTTTAGAGATTTTGGGGGGGATTAAGAGTTTAAATCGGGCTGGTCCAGGAAGAGGGCGCCCTGAGCAGAGGGGAAACCCTGAGGGAGAGAGAACAGAGCGGCAGCCTGTCCCTTCTCTGCTGGGTTTTGCCCCAGTGCTTTGTGTGTTGGGTTGTGGGCCAGCTGTCATGGTCCCCTCTCTTACAGAGGCGATGGCAGAGCCATGCGCGACACGTCTGCTCTGTCTGTTTACTGAGAGAACTCTAACTGTGATCGCGACAGGGGGTCAAAGCCGGAGGATGCGCAGGAGCAGGGTCAAGTGATAGAAATATAAAATTGCTCATTGGTTTTACATATAGCAAGCATTTTAGAAATACATTTAGGATTTTTAGGATAATCTTCTTTTATTGAATTCTGTAATATTCGGTAATTAATCTTAGCCTCCGTGTCATTTGGAACCGCGTGGAAAATAATGCAAAATGGATTAATATTAAGGATTTAAGTATCAAAAGAGGCAAGGATTGCTAGGGGTTTGGGAAAAATCTGTGCTGTTCTACGCAAGTACAAGTAGTTGCTTTAAGCAAGTTAATGTGTGTGTTTGAGTAGATAACAACACCCCTGGCAACATTTCTTTAAAAAATTCAGAACATTTTTTATCAAAGGTGCTGGTTAACTTAATAATTCCACCATTCTGCCTAAAGACACATTATCATAAGCACAAAGACAGTGTAACACTCTGTTATAATAGAGTTGTTGTTGTTGTTGTTTAGGGAATTTTCTACAGCTATGGCATTAAGGCAGATTTCTTTTCAGCGATCTAAGTCATTTCTATAGCTGTCAGTGCTTAAAATCCACAGGAACTTACAAGAAAGAAGCTGAGGAATTGTTGAGAGATAACGTTTGGAAGTACTATAAATTATTTGGAAACTACTATAAATTACTGTCTGTACTGATGTTGTTGCCCACATAATGTAGTGCTTAAGGTGTTTACAGACTTTGCCTGAATGAACTATGGAATGAATCATTAAATGTATTAAACTAGTGATGTGACTGTCCCAGCATAAATAGGATTCTTTATAACTCGACAGATAAACTGGATAGTGCTCTTGTACAACAGTTTAGATCTGTAATCATAGCCTGTATGAGGATTACAGCTGAAAAGCCTGCTATTGTCTCTGACTGAAATATTCACACAGCCTGATAAACTGATCTGAGCTGGTTAATCTGACACAGTAAGCACTTGAGAGGGCAAATCAGCCTGAAATGACTTGATCAGAGAGCATAATCCTCCTATGAGTTACAGCTACGAAACAGACTTTCATTAATCACTTATTTTCTGGCAGTCCACCAGGCAATGAAAAGCTCTGGATCAGGTCCAACTCTCTCATGAGTGAAGCTGTACACCTGCGTGGCTGTGGGAGGAATAACGGAGGCCTTGCAGGACTGGGGATTCGCGGCTGCTGGGTGGTCCTCACACCTGACTCTGCTGGCTGGGGAGAGACACAGCAGCTGCTGTTCAAAAACAAAATCCATATTTACAAGTTAATGGCATATTTTCACACAAGTCACACAAGGGCTGCAAAAACCTTTTTTGGCTGTGTCATCCTCTGGCCTCGACACTGACACTTAAAGGATAAGGGAAGAAAAGATATGGCCCCTGAGACTGTATCAACAATCAAATACGCAACATTTAACTGCTAGCTGGATCAATGAACCGGTGAATAACCTTTCGTTTAATCAGGCTAGTATCATAAATGTACTGGAATGCTTTTATACTACAGACGTGCCAAGATTGTGATGATTTCACCCAGATGTTGTTCATCTAGTGGTGGATTGATGTTTTTGGATGGCTGGGAGGTCCCCCCTTTTGCTGCAGTTTGCAAAACGTGCCTAAACAAGGACATAAATTATAATTCATCGCATTTGGCCCATGGAGTCACAGACAATAAGAAAGTATGAACCCAAGACAATAGCTTGAGATCATGAGCCAGTCTTCATTAAGCAGACTAAATGAGAAGCCTCAGGGTGAGCCCCAGTACAAATAAAACCGTGCAACCATCCATAAACATTCCCATTAGAAATCATCCATGAGGTGTTTTTTTAAAAGAACATTTATGACTCATTGTAAATCCAGCGCGCGGCACGGTGGCGCAGGAGTTAGCGCTGTTGCTTCACAGCGAGAAGGTCCTGGGTTCGACTCCTGGGTTGGGCGCAGGGTGTGGAGTTTGCATGTTCTCCCCGTGACCATGTGGGTTTCCTCCGGGGACTCCGGTTTCCTCCCACCACCAGAAACATGCGGGCTTGGGGAAATAGGTGAATTGAGCACTGTAAAATGAATATAATTAGGTCTGTCAGTAGGTTTGAATGTGAGCGTGAATGGTTGTCTGTCTCTATATGTGGCCCGTGCGACGTGCTGGCGACTGTCCAGGGTGTATCCCGCCTTCGTCCCTTGCAGATGGTGAAGTCAGGTCTGTCATTCATTAGGCTTTCTTGCTAAAATCTTTTGCTAGACCACAGTTGAGGTAGCTGGTGACACAAACAAGTGAATTTCTGAGCATAGTAAGGTCAACCTGCACAGGTAAGCTAACCTACATAGGGCAGTTAATTTGAAAGCCAAGAGTAAGCTACGTCTTTTTGATTTTCTCTAATGAATGCGTAGTGAGGGAATCAAAGTCAGTGTTAATAGTACAGTCTGATATTATATATGATATGAATCCTTTCCACCAAACTCCCCCTTGTCTTTACTAAATTAAAGAGACTTTTACCTCTGGTTCTGCACTTTACATTGTGGAAAGCTCCGCTTACCACATGACTTTCACAAGTCCACACGACATCAGTTCTGTTAGAAATCATGATTTGTCACACGGTTAGCATGCCAACAGTAATGTTACGCTGTGATATCCCAACTTTCCTATAGACTTTCTTGAGTCAGCTCTTGGTGTGTGTAGACACTGATGGGGTGCTGAGAGGGCCACCTGTTGCTCTGATCTCACTCCAGGGTTCCAGGCTGCACTGAAGTCCACACCCAGCCCTGACCTGGAAGTGAGACATGCTGTCAACAACTCTTGAGATGGACGGATTCCATCCTTTCATCCAGTAAGAAAGAATGATTTGAGATTCCCGTCAGTCCTCCCTCCTTCTATCTTTCTTCTGATGTGCTCCAAAAGACCTGCAGACTTCACTGAGTGATGTAAGATTGTAATTTTGGATGTATGTTCTGGCAAGGAAGCTTCTGATATACTTCAAGGCTGCATATATAAAACTTATTAAACAGTGTTTTATCATTTGTCAGTTGCAGTTTATAAAAGTAACCAAATTATTTGATAAGGAGAATACACGTCTATCAAAATCTTTTGTTATTGTTGATCAGACACCTTTCTGTAAAAAAACAGCTACAGTCAACAAACAAATTCATAAGAAGCTCTACTGTAGTGATGTTGCTATTGTTAAGGAGTGTCATTAAACCATATCACTATTACATAAAATCACTATTACACATGGACCCAAGACATGTTGCTTATTTAAAATGGCAGCAATGCACAATATGATAAATTCACTAAGTACAATAAATAGTTAAATTTTTGAGCACAAATAATAATAATGTGGCGAACGGTGGAGGAAGGCGACACACACACTCAGACGGAGACAGAGAAGTCCTTTTTCTGGTTTTTATTTGCA
>JBBPCW010000127.1:11232068-11242825 GCA_037974425.1 Phenacogrammus interruptus
CAATATTGGCAGAAACAGCAGAGAGAGAGAGACAGAGAGAGAGAGAGAGAGAGAGAGAGAGAGAGAGAGAGAGAGAGGGAGAGAGAGAGAGAGTTGAGCAGAACTGAGAGGAGTAGTTGACTGCTGCTTATCTGCGTAACATAAGGAATCTTAATTGTCTGCTCGGTTTCTCCCAGGCTGCTGAGCGAGAGAGAGAGCGTCCTGCAGTCTCAGCTCAGCGATCAGGATTAACTGCGGAAACACTGCCGTGTCTGGGAGAGACATGAAAGACAAGAGGAACCAGCGTGATGGCTGAAGAGTATTCGAACCCACCACTCGTCATGTCTCACACAGCACATACCATATTAGAAAATATCTGTTTTGACAACACAGGGCATTTGTTTAGACAACACTTTGAAAAATAAACTCTGCTACGATAAAACAGACATTACCATCAAAGCTAGCTGTACTCTGGAATTTAACTGTATGTTTTCTTAAAGGGCCCATAACATACATAACCAAATTTTCCTTGCTGTTTGGAACCAAAAGATGTTGATGTGATACAAAAACACAGAATTTACTCTTATGGTGATATCACGAAACCCTGGGTATTTACATATATCCACCATTTCAGTCCACAGGAGTTAAGCCCCACCCATTCAAGCTGAAGTTATAAGGAGTGTTGCAGTCCAAACTGGTTTTCACTGCAGGTACGACAAACTCATAGGAGCAAAAAAAGAAATGACGAGAGACTGGAAAATGGTGACATACAAATTATGATCAAACAAAACAACACAGATGTCATAAGTGGAGATAATCCTATCAGTACAAGACACATTAAGGACATGGTCTCTTTACTCCTTGTTGTGAAAATATTATTTCATTATGGAATAGCACAACTTACTTATTTGACTAGAACAAACAATTCATACCAGTTTAATCATTTATCAACTTTATTGAAAATTCTTTACATTTTTATCTGCACCACAAGCATGTGGTTTAGGAGGTTAAGAAAAGATCTGTGTAAAGCTGGACATATAATGAATACGGTTAACAAATGTATTCAAAGCAAAAAAAAAAAAAAAGTTATTTTGAATTTCCTCAAAACTGTTCATTCATGCAAACTAAGGGTGTAAATTTATTGATAATCACCTCAAAACTGTTTTTGTTGTACCACCCAGGTCTGAAGCAATTAACAATGCTGTGATACATTTGGTAATCCTGGTGGGAACAGTTTTCAGCTGCAACAGACTGGCCTGTCAGTGTAAAACAGTGTTAATTTGTCTCCCTCCCCCGTTCTCTGCAGGATTTCTGAGCCACGTCTGGCTGGTATAGGGGGAGCATTGTATCTCCCCCAGTCTAGACTGAACACCTCCCTACATCCCTGTCCTCCTCCACACCTTCAGCAACCCAGACCTCAATGCTACAAGCCAGAAAACTAGTAGATTGGAAAAAGTGCTAAAGATCAAAGAAAAGGATATACAGCTGAAGTTCCATTTGGATCCCCGTGATTGGTCAGATTCGCTTTGTTAGGATCTGGTTCTAAGCTGGAGGATTCATACACCACTTCCTTTCTAGAACGTTATCTGTTTGAGTGACATCCTCAGCAGATTCTTACTAAGACAGAGCTAATGTGACTATAAACAGTTATGCTGATGTTACACCATTCTGACAGCCCTTCAACAGCACTTCTGCAGCAAAGGCCCACTCTCCCTGGAGGATAAAAGTGATTGAAGTCAGGAATCATTTCTACATTTCTCACTGCTGTGCTTAACTTTGGGCAGATAAACTATCTTACTAAACAGTAGTAGCACAAGGATGTGTCAGCAAGGAGTAATTGCACAGCCATTGTTTCCAACCAGCAGAGAATGCTGAGAATCATTATTAATTTTATGTGACGGGTAACAGTTCTCCCCTCAGGCCTGCTGACCTTCAACTAAAAGTTTTTAGAAGCCGTGGAGCACTGGAGCAGTTTACAACAGCTAACCCTTTTCTCTAGGGTTCATGGAGTGCAGCTGGGGCAGAAAGACCTGTTTTATTCCAACAAGCTAGCGACAGCATCGAACCAGACGGCTCCTTCGCCTGTTCACCACCTAAAGCGGTTATCTCGTGAAAACTTAGCAGCTACTGTGCTAATATTGTAGCTAGGCACCCGAGCATTCGTTTGCAGCCCAAGATGTCCGAGTGTCACAACTGAAAGGGGCTAACGTGGAGGTTGTTATTAAACAACTGCATTAGTGAGTTTGCTTTAGTAATACGAGCTCATTTGTCATTCCATGACAAGCTCTATGCTAACAAGTCGGGTAAACAGACCGAAAGCTTAGGCCTTTCAGGGCTTTGCTTTGGGCAGTCGGGTCTAATTGGGCCATGTTTGAGCGTGGAGTGAAGCCAGGTGACTGCCGCACGGGCCCAGCTGCCCAGCCCTGCGGCCGCACTCTGTTTGTTTGTCTTCCTGCCTTTGTTTGTTCTACAGATTTCCTGTGTAAACTCAGCGCAACAAGATCCCTCTCTTTCCGAGGAGAATTCGCTCAATTACTTCAAATCCAATCCCCGGTTTATTTGATCGCTCTCTGTGGACGGAGGGACATTTCTTTCTTTTCTGCTGAAATCCGCTAAATCAGGGGACAGTTTTACATCTGTGTTTACCGGAACTCAGTGTTCACTCAGGGAGCCACTCATGCAGTCACGCCAGAGAGATGCATTTTGTTTTCTATGAAATGAGCTGCATCACAAACACTGAAACAGCTTGCCTGTCAAAACAGCTCTTTCTGTGAGCTGCATACAGTCTGACCAGCGGAGTGTCCATTCACCCTGAGTCTATGGGTCTGAGAAGACATTAGATCAGTACTAAAACCCACATAAACAAACATGTATTTCCTGACTGGGCTAGACGAGAAGGTTTTCATGGGCAGGACATTGCTTTCTTTGGCTGTTTAAGACACCATCCGTTCTGTATCCACATCCATGATCTTTATAAATATGTATACTCTCCAGCTTCCTGTAGACCAGGACCCTCCAGCCAAGCCAGTGTAATTAATAGGAAAAATAGGAAAGATAGCAAGAAAGAAAGAAAGAAAGAAAGAAAGAAACAGACAATAGAAAAAAAGAAAGAAAGAAAGAAAGAAAGAAAGAAACAGACAATTAGAAAAAAAGAAAGCAGGAAAGCAAGCTAAGCAAGCAATAAAGGAAAAAAATGAAAAAGAAAGAAAGCAGAAAAGCAAGTTAGCAAGAAAGAAAGAAAGAAAAAAAGAAAGAAAGAAAGAAAGAAAGAAAGAAAGAAAGAAAGAAAGAAAGAAAGAAAGAACGAACGAAAGAAAGAGAACTTGAGCATACTTCCTGAAGGGCAAAGCATATCCAGAGGCAGGAAGGGAATGGGGAGGATGTAAACCCACCTAAGTGCAGAGTAAAGCTAGGAAGCCTTCTGTGGCAAAATGGCATCTTTGCCTAATTAGCACTGGTTTGTTGGAGCACTCTGCAGGAGCCGCTCTGAGCCCCCAATCTTATTAACAGGATTAAAGATTTATACACATTTGCTCCTGTCATGGGCCGACGGTGACGGAAGCGCACACACACGGTTCCTGAATGCAAACAAAAGTATGCCATTATGAAAAGTTGTGCTGAACAGTTTCTACTTCCTGCTGTCTGGTCCTTAAAGGGGTCGGTGAAAGCCCTAAAGAAAAGGATCATGATGAAAACCCCTTATTGCTACAATGGATTTTAAAAATTAATCAACACTGACATAAAAAACAAAAGAAAGCATTTTAGCTTGTAATGATCCTGCTGTTTGATTTTTCCCACATTTGACCATTCGAAGTCACATACAGTATTGAAGCTGTTAATAAATAACATAAAAACTGTCATTATCCACTATGTTATAATATTGCTATGCAGTGGTGTTACTAGGATTTTATGTCCTAAGAACAAAAATAGTTCACTAGACTCCCCATACATAAAAATGATCTTAGAAAATGGAAACTAATTTACGAATGATTGTTCATAAACTGATACTCAACAGCAACAGCAGCTAACATTAACCTAAATGTTTGCCTGAGACCTCCTAATTGAAGTGCAATATTTATTCAGATTCGACTTTTGGACAAGCCAGCGCCTAAGATAATAACGTTTCAGAGATTCCCAAGAACCCTTGCTGTGATTTGGATTAAATGGACCTTTTCATCCATTCACTTGATTGTATTCATGCATCATGAAGTAGAAAGAGATTAATAGACATCAGGGTGTGTGTAATACAGACTGGACCCCCTGCACCATTGGCCCAATAGAGGGTGCTCCCTTGCCCCCAGTAGTTATGCCACTGTTGCTATGCATTAAAAAGGAAGTTCACTGAATAGATTTGTTTCTGCTGACAATAATGGAGGTTTGCCCATTTATCATTTAAGCTTTTATTTTTGCATCCGCGTTTAAAACTCATATACTGGCTATTGAGAAAATAGAAATGAGTGATATTTACATTTTCTTTTTATCTAACTTTTTTAAAATAGGCTGGCAATTTCAAATTATTTGGGAAGATATGAACATTTTTCCTTTTTCTCATACTATACAATGTGGGGTGTGGGCTTTACAGTTACAAGAAACATCAAGGATACATTATGATTATTACCACCTTTATAAGAGATATAAAATTGTGTTTTCCATTATATATTAGCTAGTGTAATGCTCAAATTACAATATATATATAAATATATATATATATTTTTTACAAATATACAGCATTATATACAGCATAACAAAATGAAACTCTTCATTGGTTATATTAATGTCTCTTTTTGGCATTTCCATATTGTTACTGGATGTCTAATAGAGAATTACGGAATATTAAAATTGGAGTTTGCATGTCAAGTCTGTGTGAACAAAGGCTGATGTGACTGCAACGGCAAGTGAAAGCAATTATCCCTTTAACCATAACCATATTTTGGGTCATTAGAACCTCAGCAGCTATGTTTTTCTATAAAAAACACAGATCTGCAAATGACCACCCCAGTGTGTAACTGTCAAAATATTTTATTGCTTGTAAGATAATGAAATAAAAGTACTGACCCAGCCCATGCATTTAAATGTTAAATATTAATCATTACATTAAACATTTGTAGTCAATGTGAGGTGTTTAATAAATGACAGAAATGTGTCAGTAGATTATATCATATACCAATACATTTTGCTTTGTAGCTGTAATTTAGATTTTCAACTGTGTCTTACCAAAAAGTTATCCTGTCACAAACTTGCAGGAGAGCAGCTCTTGCTACTGCGTCCTATAAAACTACAGATAGCTTATACGTTACAAGTTAAGTCCATCATTGGGTGAAGTATGCCTAAATGAGGCCATCTCTAGTTTACAGCTCAATCATGTTGTTGAAAGCTTTTTATAACCCTCTGCCATAAATAATGAGTGAGATAAAGTGAAGATAAACTCCAGACAAAAAGCAGATAAAAGCGAGTGAACGAGGCTATGTTTTAGGCTAATGGGCTAGCATGTCTTCAGCCACACTGGCTCTCTTAAATCACAGGCTTGGCAGATATGATATCTGTTACTGTGGCCATTACTAAGGAAAAAAGCTGACTCATTAAATGCATTTAGGCCTTGCTGTGACTTATTTACAGCAGGAGTTAGCCGAGAGTGTCTGGCTAGGAAAAACATGGATGCATTACCTCTGAAACCTTTAGGGCGCTGCACATTTTCTGAAGAAATTTCTGTAATGGCCCGAAAAAGCCCTTTTGTGTATAACTATAAATCTCTCTTATTAGAGGTAATACTTGTCCATGTTCTGATGGTTTATTTTGGTGCCCCATGTTATAGATGATTGGTCATGTTCAAAGTTTAACAAGTTGATGAGGGCAGATTCACTGACTGGATACTTCGCCTTGCAGATCTATTGAGGAACATGTGCTCTTAGTGCAACATTTTCTCTGGGTTTTCACCTGGTATATATTTTCACCAACTGTTCTTCATGCCAAGATGTGGGTTGTAGTGAATGATCCTAGAGCAGCAGTTTTAGGGCAGCTTTCCTTTGACAAAGCAGAGAGAAGGGCTTTACTTTGGAATCTCTGGAGCGCCTCTGGAGTTGGTGTCCATCTGGTCCAGATAAAATTGGCTCACAACAATCTGCCAGGTTCTTCATGTGTGTGTGAGTGGCAGGTTTTGACTGGCAGAACCTGGTCCTACTTACCCTACTCTGACATGTTCTAATACAAAGTGGTCAGTGGGTCATAACCTCAGTCACTATGCCTGAGACTGACCTAGAGGTCAGCAGACTCGCAGACGTAGAGCTTTATTTATTTACGACCTTATAATTATCAGTGTAAAACCAACAAATATGTGGCAGCTGCATACTTGCCATAGCTGCATTTAGACAAATATTCAAGGCTTGAGTTGTCATAAATCTTATTTCAAAAAAAGGTAAGTGGTGTCATACTGAACTATTACAACGTAATCTCACGAACGCCAACTGTCAACCGCTTCAGTCATCGAATTAAATATTTCATGGAGGCAGGAGACAGTGATAGTGTCTGACTCTTAATAAAGGGCACATATCATTCACATGTGCAGCTCGTATACACTGATAGAAATCACACTGTGTGCTGAAGTATATGGCACCAAGGTTTTAGCAGCAGATATTTTACATCCTGTAAGTTGTAAGGTGCAGCCTCTATGGATCAGATTAGTTTGTCACACAGATGTTCAATTGGACTGAGATCTGAGGAATTTGGAAGCCAAGTCAACACCTTGAACACTTTGTCATTGGTCCTCCTGAAGCAGTGTGTTTTGGAGTGTGTCAGGATACATTATCCTGCTGAAAGGAACCTCTACCATTAGCGAATACTGTTGTCTTGACGGGATGTACACTGTATGGACAAAAGTATTGGGACACTTGACCGTTACGTCAACAGGGTCTTTGATTACGTTGCATTCAAATACATCAACTTTAATATGGAGTTGGCCCCCCTTTGCATCTATGACAGCTTCCACTCCTCTTGGTAGACTTTCCACAAAATTTTGGAGTGTTTCTGTGGGACTTTGAGGCCGATTTCTTCTGCATTTAGGAGGTCAGGCACTGATGTTGGACAAGAAGGTCTGGCTCACAATCTCTGTTCCAATTTATCCCATTGGTGTTTGATGGGGTTGAGGTCAGGACTTTGTGTGAACCAGACAAGTTCTTCCCCATCAAACTCATCCAACCATGTCTTTATGGGGTTTACTTTGTACACTGGGGCTCAGTCATGCTGGGATCTTCCCCAAAGGGCTCTTCCCCAAACTGTGTCATTGTCCAAAATGTCCAAAAAGATTACCTTTTACTGGAAGTAGGGGGCCTAGACCAACACTGAAAAACAGGTGTGTGCCTTGTTCCACTTCTGCAACAATGTTTCTTCTGCAAAGTAGATTTACATGTCAAAGTAACCTCCACATGAGGTTTCCAACAGAACATTGTCTTGAGCATCATGTCCAACCCATGGTTCAATTAAAGTGCACAAGGGTCAGCATGGGCACTCTGACTGGTCTGATGGCTACATGGCTCCATTCTCAGCCAGCTGTGATAAACTGTACTCCTTTCTAACAGGCGTTTCCACAAAAGCTGTTCTGTGGGTTTGGACCAGACAGGTAGACCTTCTCATCCCAAATTCATTAGTGAGGCTTGGGCACCCAAGACACATTTACATATATGCATCTATTCAATCTACAGCAGTTTAGTCCCACCTACTTACATTAAAGGAGTGTTTCAGCATGGACTGCTGTCCGAAACAGATACAATACAGGGCAGTCAATCAATACAAAGCAATATTATTTCGTTTTAAGAAAATACTCTTTAAAGAAAGTGCACTATTTTAAAACTGAGTAAACTATTTTAAAATTGGGTGGTGGGTGGAGTTAAGAAAAATGTCTTCACAGGGCCAACACTGGCTTGCGGGCCACACTTTAAAGCAGTCCTAAAAGAGTTATGAGAAATATCCAATAAAACTGACTAAACTAAACTCAACTCTGACATCACATCTGTGATTTATTATTGGCGAATTCTAGTTACTGTCTCTCACTGGATTTTCCTTCTTCTGAAATGAAATATGATCGCAAACATCATAAGTGGACCTCAAAAATGTATAAAATGGGCCCTTTAAAAAGTATTTCGGTCAATTCAGTGTATCTGCCCTTCACTGCTATGCAGGCTTACAGTGAACATAGAGAATTTTGGAACTAATCCTATTTGTTAAGTTGAAGCTACTCCAGCACAGTGAGTAGTGTGAAAAGCAAATAGTCTTTAAAACCTGATCAAGTTTCCACACACACACACACACACACACACACAGCTGGGGAAAGGGGTCACAGCAGGCTGGCCACTGTTGAGATAAGTCCATGCAATTAAGGAGAGGGTCAGAGAAAGGGAGAGATGGGAAAGCCCATATCTCTAGCACTAATATACTTGGGATACAGTTACAGAACAATGAAGTTTTCACATGAGTCCTCCATTTTTTTGAGGATTTAAATATACTATATGGGCAAAAGTTATGGGACATCTGACCATTACACCAACAGGGACTTTAATGGCAGTGATTTCAAATAAATAAACTTTAATAAGGAGCTTGTCATCCTCTTGTAGCTATAACAGCTTCCACTCTTCTTGGAAGGCTTTCCACCAGAATTTGAAGTTTCTGTGAATTTGTGCCCATTTCTGTAGTGCATGCATGAGGTCAGACACTGATGTTGGACGAGAAGGCCTGGCTCGCAATCCAGGTGTTAGATGGGGTTGAAGTCAGGGCTCTGTTCCACACCAAAACTCATCCAACCTTGTCTTTATGGAGCTTGCTTTGTGCACAGGGGCACAGTCATGCTGGAATAGAAAAGAGTCTTCCCCAAAATGGGTCCACAAAGTTGACATGGCCTGTTGAAGCCTTAAGATTCACTGGAAGCCCCATATAGTGTATGTTCCGATAATTTAAACCTGGAAGTTCACTTTCCTTGCCTGATCACACCACGTTTCTGACTCGCTCCAGTCCAGACTACCAAGAATGCGTGCCTCTCTGGAGGGGTGGGGGTGTTGTGGATGGGAATCCAGCCCAATAGGCGCGGAGCAGAGTGTTCGTGTCATTCCAGCGGGCGCCACACTCAGGCCATTAGAGAAAGCAGTGCTGCTGGGATAAAGCAGGAGCAGCTGGTTCTCCTCTACAGCAGCTCAGATCGGATCAGAACAGCTTGGACGTGCAGCTCTGCAGCGGGACCACCGTACCAGACGGGACGATGACACTCAGTTACTGTGGACAGTCCTGACGGGAGCTTCTCTTACATTCATAAACGGAGTATTTTGGCTCGGGAGCTCTGTGTCCTTCTCTAAAGTTTCAGGTAAGACTCTGGAGCTGTTTCGAGGCACCTTGCCTGACGTTCAGACCATCAGAGTGATGTTCAGAATGTAAACGCATTTAAATAACCTAGAGCTGATAAACCATCAGGTTTTGGTTATTGCACACAAATACGGTGTAAACAAGGTGATAACTCGATATATTTAGCCCTTGCTTCAGCATTCCTGCAAATATTCATCATTTTCAAGCAGTTTGGGGAAAAATAATAAAAATCCGCAAATATGGTGCGGCTGACAGGAAATTTCCTACAGATTCAACCTTATTTGTTGTTAAAGTACGTGTGTATAAAAGTTGCCACCTTGTAGTCTGGTTTTGCCTGGGCTCAGCTGTTGCCTGTCACTTCACACAACTGCTGGACACTGCAGGGCTGAAGGGTTTCATGAGTAACCTCAGGCTTGGGCACGTTTTTGCTGTTTTATATATCAGTGTGTGCCGTAACAGGCATTTCTGACTCAAATAATACTGTGTGAATGTGGGAATTTTAAATTAATTCCTCAAAAAGCATATTCATCTTTTCATCTGAGGCTATTTTATTGCTTAAATTTCTATTGCAATAACACTAAGCCACTTTCATTAAGCATTTTGGACCAAAGCACACAAAATCTTTACACACAGCAATGTCGGTGTGGCACAGTTATGTTACACTAATGTTGCATTAGTGTTTTATTGTATTTTTTCTGTTGTCTTAATAGCTTTTGTTTTTTCTTGTTGCACTGAGCATGTTAACCGACACAAGACTTTCCCTCTGTAAGAATAAATAAACAAATCTTATCTGATAATGAGTAACGTTCTAGTCTCTCAATCGGTGTGAACGGTCATCCTGATGAGGCAAAGGTGACTGTTAGTCTCACTCTGGCACTGTTTGCTCCCCAAGGGAGTCTGCAAAATGTCAACACTCTTTTCCCCCCGACATGTGCTCATTCGTATCATCGGTGCTGTCCAGCACATTCAGGCAGGTCTCAGATGAAGATCTGTGCTCAGACAGGTTTTCTGAGTGTCCCCCTGACCTCAGGACAGGCTGTCCGATCAGAGAGCTGAAGAGTGCTCTGAGTTTCTTTCTTCAGTTCACTGATGTAAACAGAGATTGACTTGTGCTTTAACAATGTGGTAGCAGTATATAGCGCTTGGTCTGGAGTATTTTCTCCCTTTGCAAGGAAGTGTGCTTGCTAAATACTTAAAAAATGATTTTACCTGAAATCATTTATTATTCATTTATTAAAGGGAACTTTGTGAGTTACTGTTGACACTGAACTCAGTGTGGTGTTGCCCTCTAGTGGCTAAAGTTGGCATTGCAGGGACCCTGTTATTTGGCACTGTGCTCTGGCACGACAAACCCGAGATAATCAATCTCTCTCTCTCTCTCTCTCTCTCTCTCTCTCTCTCTCTCTCTCTCTCTCTCTCTCTCTCTCTCTCTCTCT
>JBBPCW010000127.1:11246943-11273875 GCA_037974425.1 Phenacogrammus interruptus
CACACACACACACACACACACACACACACACACACACACACACACACACACACACACACACACACAGAGCTTATATATATTGAATAAGCACACAGCCATTGTTTATTTAGCTAACATTTTTAATTGCTGATGGTATAAGTCCTTTAAATTGAATGTGTACGTTTTCCGCTCGATGGTTACTAAAACACACGTATGTAATTGCTGTTAAAAAGAAACAATGTATTTCAGAAATTGTGACTTTATAGGAAAATTAAAATGTGTTAATGTGAATGTGTGTTGCTGAAATATTTTTTACTCCAAGCCATATTAGACCATTTCTATTGGTTCATTTCTCACTGAAAGTAAAGAGCATCTGATATTTTCAAATCATACCCCCCCCTGCACATGTATGTATATGGTGATCAATCCAGGACTGGATCATTGTCCTCTAGTAAAAACTGTAACCTCATTCAAACTGCCCTCTACATCAGTCTACAGTGTTTGCTTTGCTTTGGAAAGAACAACAGGAAACAGGAGTGAAAGGTGATTGACCTTTTGAAGCAGAGCAAAATGCAGTTTAGTGCTTACAATAGACATGCAGTGGCAGAGGCAGTGGCCTTACAGGGCTTGTAAGATGCAACAAATCTGCCTTTTATTGGGCAACAATGGGTTTGCAAGTCAGAGGCGGCTAGGCAACTTAATGAGGTCGCCCCAGCCCATTGCCATGGTCAACCACTAACTACCCTACTTTTCTACGTCCACAGGTCAAATCCAAATCCAGCAGAAATATAGTCAATAAAGTCATTCATAATATTCTTACCTTCTGTAGTGACTCTTTTGATGACTTTTAGACAATATAAACAACTTTTATACAAACAAGAACCTTTAAATACTAATAAAAAATGCACTTTGGAATGAATTTTTCATTTTGCACTGTACTTTTGTTAGCATGATATCTGTGACTTAAGGGTTAACCATGCAAAGGGTAGGGGTCACAATAACACACAGACACCCTGCAAAGACCCTCAATTTAATGATGATATACATCTATAATAAAGGGTTAACAAAGACCCACATCTGAGACCCATAGGGGGTTTGGGGTTGAGGTATAATTCATCCCCCTATTTTTGACTTTACTGCTTTTCCTAATGACTTAAATTGTGCCCAATTAAGCCAGGCCTAAACTGCAGCATCCAGCATGCAGCCTAGTCAGTGTTCTCCCTGTGCAGAGCCACTGAGGCATGTGTTCAATTAGCTGGTTATAAAAGACTGTAAGAGAGCGCTTCTCTAAGGAATGTTAATGATTAGAAGGATCTCGCGCTGGGAAACGTCGTTAACTGTTTTTGAGTATTGTCGAATGTGAGCGCACCTATATTATTCCTTTTGAAGTCTAACACAGCTCGGGGATAATATTCATGTGTGGGATCTTTTATAAAAAAACGTTCCTTAGGTCAGTTGCAAGTAACAGTGTTTCTGCTTGACTTTCACTTCTGTGCTGGGTTAAAGCCTATAATTCTGAAGCCAATTCTTCTGCAAATGTTATGTATAATAATAACCAGGTCTAGTAAAATTCAGGTAAGCGCACACAAATGTCAAATAAGCTAAAGTGCATCTTTAGCATCTTTCCATCATTTCCTAACTGCTCCTCAACTTCTTCTTCATGGTGCCACTAAACTCACGTCACAACTCTCCTTCAGACTTTAATTGTTGGCAAACTGTCCTGTTTGAGCGTATGTGTTTGGGCTGACCCCTTGGCCCAAGTGTATGTGTGTAGACTGCCACATAGTCTTTGTGTAGTTATAGTGTGCCAATATAAAAGGGCTTCCTGCTCTTAACAGCCTGGGGATGTGTGTGTGTGTCCACCCCCCATTGTTCACGGCTCTTTACAGCTATGTGAGAGGACGTCAAATATAGGCTGAAATACGATGTTCCATCTTATTTTCCAGTACAGTCTCGGAGGGTGAAAGCCCTCATGCAACTGTATGTGATAGTATAAATCAGTCTACCAGTCTTTGCCCCAAGTACTGAAGTTTACCAGTATTAATGAAACCATTCACTGGAGACACTAGTGTGAAATTGCACCAGGCAGTTTGAGTGACAGTTATGGAGTCTACATGGACACCTAAAATAGTGAGTTTCATACATTTCACAGTGGGAGGCGGATGTGAGCTTGTTAATGGTTTGTACATTTTCACAGAGTTCCAATTCCAACCGTGTGCAAAATGATTAACCAACATAAAATCCAAGATTAAGAAAATAGAGTTCAAATTTCATAATGGCCACACATATTTTGACTCAAAATGTAATCATCCATCCATGAGCTATTTAACAAAAAGTCTTCTGTCTTTCCAATGATTATTTGAAATCTGCTCAATGATGACATTTTTCTCAACAAATTTAGTGGTACAGCATCGGGTCATAGATCATTTAGTTTGGGTATGAATAATTAGACACAATCGTCTGTGTTGTCGGCACACGGGTCAGGCTGATCTGCACGAGGAGATGCAGTAAAAGGGGTTATCCGAGGGTTATAGGATCAACAGTGCCGTTGTTGACTGACCTAAGTTTGTCAGCACCAGTGTGGCTAAGTCAATATCAGAGCAACAGACACTCCATCAGCTGACCTCTTCCTACTCTCTTCAGGCGTAAAGAGCTGTTGTTACAGTAGAATGATGGTCTTTTATCAGCCTTTATGACTCCCTCTTTGTTGTGCTTGTGTCTTGATAATGGCCATTGGCAAGTCATTAAAGTCTTGAACGGCCTCACTTTTATAAGATGGTCAGCACACAACTAGGCACCATCTTAAACAATAGCTGTGAACTGTAATAAACAGTGGCACAATGCAGGGGCATAACCTTGTCTGACCACCTCTGTAACACTTGGCAGCATATAGTTACAGGGTGATTTCCCCAAGTCGATCATTACATAGTGAGACCTGACCTTTTCAAAGCAACAGTAAAACAAAACGAACTAAAGCCCAACCAAAACAAATCCTTGTATTAAATGAAAATGCCTGTTGCTTGCATTTTCATTTTCGTATGAATGGACTTAGTAAATGGTACAAAATCCACTACCTTCCAGTAAACGTAAAGAACATTTTAGCCTTGTCCTATAAACTCAGACAGCATTTTAGTTTGTCCAGACAGTGACGATATACATTATATTTATCAAAACATGAGCCTAGCACTGGGCAACATTGATAATATATCATAATATATTTTACAAATATATTACAGTGTTCTGATACAGAATGGATAAAGTATATGACCCTGTTATACCTGGCACTGTAAATTGAGGAAATGTCCTACAAACCTGACACAGCTTTTGTTTTTGTTTTAGTTTGAATTTCCTCTCCTAAAATGATGTCAAAGGGACTATTACCTGATATCTTTACTGCCATGACAACAGGTGCATTGCTTATTAATGGAACAGGATGTTATGATATGTGCCAATGCTGCTAAAATAAAACAACACTATTGGTATGATGCCAAAATCAGTTATTATATCATAAGCCCAATGTAGGAGACTTGACCAGCCAACACAGAGAGAACCTAATTTATGACCAAAGTAAAAGCAATTGTCCATGTGACAATTGGCCCACATAATGTAGTTGAATTTAGGACACTGTCAAATATAGTCCACTCTTCTGGGACACAAGTCGATGCATGCAGGTCCTTAGAGAATGCGCTAAACTGGGTGGCTGAGGAATGTAACTTTAGCACTCGCTTTAGGAGTTTTGGTCCAAACACTGCTGGAGCATGTTGATTATGGGATCCAGAGTTAGGACAAGTTAGGTCAAAGCGTCTGTTTTACTGTTCAAAGAGGTTAAAGCCAGGTGCGAGCTGCAGATTGGGCCATTCTGAACATGAGTAAGCAGAAAGCGGGGTTGTTAAAAAAAGGGGATGAGATTTATGACTCATTGGAGCTAAGGTACAACCAGAGGTCAGGGATGTGTGACCTGTGTTCTTTTATATTTCACAAGTATCTCAGGTCAACCCTGAACTGTGTAACTAGAGCCAGTGCTCCAACAATAGAGTTCAGACTGTTAGTTAGTGGTTAAGGCACAGGTTAATCACTTTGACAGATTTTGGAATTTTAGACTACGTGTAGGAAAGGTTTAAAAATTAAACTTCACCTCATTTGTGTTTTTTGTGGTCAGGCTTCATCAGCCAGTGTGGAATTTCTCAAGTGTTCTAGGGAAAAGAGTGTTTGTATAAAGAGCAAAAAAATACAGACTCAAGGCTTTGCAATGATGACATAATTGGCTCATTTACTGTGTACAGACAGGCTTCTCCTCTCTGCTCAACGGTCAAATGCTAAAATGGAAAAGCTGGCATCAACAGATACCACGTGACATAAGCTTCAGTTCAGGAGACAGGCTGTGGATTCGTTATACAGAGCTCTTCTTTCCCTAGTACTACAAAAACTCAAGCAAGTATAGGCTCTTTTTAAGTGATGCAGAGATGTACTCTACAATTAGGACTGCAGTGATTAGTTGACCACACTGAAGCGTCATTTGTTTAAAAACAGAAAGAGTCTGTATTGCTCTGTAGTGGTATCAGCATCTAGTCTGTCAGATTGCAGGTCACTGTAGGGAGTAATTGAGTAATATGGCTTCTGGGGTTTCTTCACACCATGAAAGAAGAAATGACTTGTTTTACAAATGGAATGATGACAGTGGCAAGAAATGGTGCTAGTTGATTAGACTATGTTGATTAACAGTAGATTATTCAACTGATTGATAATACTACATTAATAGGTGAATCGATAACAGCAAATAAGTACTTCAATTGATTTATTGACAGTAGATTGAAGCATTTGTTAACAATCGTACATTAATTAGTTGATTAATGTACTATTGTTATGAATGAGTGCATTAGTAGATCAATCAACATCAGTGGGTGGATGACGGTACATAAACGATTTCTTTGACTCATCGATGGAAGTCTGAATTAATTAAACTAGTGTGTTAGTAGATTAGTGTGTAATTGATTCATAAATAATAGCGATTAGCAGTAGATGAATAAGTTCCTTGATAACAGAACATTAGTAGTGCACATTTGCTTAATAAAAATACACTTTTATCAGTCCAGAGATCTGTTGGTCCATGACAATGGTTTCCCTTGTCCCATCGAAGACAGAGACAACTCAGCATTTTGAGACCCCCACCTAAAGACACACAAATTCTTTCTCAGCAGGATGTGGAGTTGTTTATCTCTCAAAGACTTGCTAATGCAAGGGAGTGTGAATTCTTTCTTCCTCTCACTGCGAACACAAAGGCCTGTAGTTCAGGCCCTGTCCTGCTGGGACTGAGCCTCTATGCCCTTGACTGCAACAATGGCTTTGTCCCCAAAAACCTGTATGACCATAATCCACATTACCAACCCACTTCAAGCAGTTAGACGTGCAAAGTTGTAGTTGAGAGATGTTGCAGAGATGTAACTTTTTCATCCAGATGTACAGCTGTGTAGAAAGGAAAATGGAGACTGATGTTTGAGTGAAGACGTCCACAAAAGACCGCATCACAGTTAAATTAGCCAGGCTGAAGAATCTGACACCTCTTGAAGATTTTAGGGGGGGGCTTCTATTTCATGAGCATGCGTATCTTAGTTTGCAGTTAAATGGTCAGGGTTACTCATAAAGACCACCCTCGGAAGGGGAATTTGTTTTCATAACTTCCTTCATCATCCATCGTTTAGGAAACAAGCGCTCTGGACCCTCTTAACTGAGGCCAAACTTTAAGCCTTGTTTACTGAAACAACAGGAAGACCTTCACCTTTCGCACATTCTTCAGGAAGTTATAGCGATGATGAGGTCAACTGTCTCCCTAGACCGACTGCTGGGGTTCTTTGAGGTCAAAAAGTTGGCCACTGCATAAATGTTTTCCAGTGTCCTAATTCTGAGAAGTTAAGAAAGCATAAACTTTTGAATAAACACATTTGAGACAAACCTCCCAGTAGGGTTTTGTTTTGTGGCTTAATTCAACTGCTCTCAATGTTGCTGGTGAATAAATAACTCAAATTATACAGCCAGGAATAGGGAAACTTCCGTGTGGAAGTGGTGGACTCGGGTAGGAACTGCTCCTTTAATTCATATGGTAAATAGTCTCCCAGGTTTCATGTAGAGCCTTTCTTTAGGCACAGTGGCATGGACCTGTTGACATCATTGTTGATTGGGAAGTGAAAGACATTCAGCTCTATATGGGAGGGCAACAGTCTGAAACTGCCCAAGGCTGGCTTTTGGTATATTTAATGCATGAGGTAACCCAACAACTAAATCCCAGGGTTGCTTTACAGTGAGACCTAACAGAGTTTTCTTCTAGTATGTGACCATACTCTTAAGTGGTTTTAAGACAGTGCTAGTCAGGCTTGAACTTGACAATGCTTTGTGCTGCTTCATTTTGAAAAAAAGTGGAGAAGCAGCTTGGTAAAAATGACCAGTACCAAGGATTCTGATGGAGTTCCAGAGGACAGTTGACTGAAATCTTGCTAGAACAGAAGGGCAGGTCTCTCGCCCCATTAATACTCAGCTTCCTAATAAGCAGGTCTGTTTAACTGCTCGACAGAGCTCAACTACTAATGCTTTCCAAGCATGTTGAGACACTTTATTTTGAATGGAAAAATGAGTTTTCCTTCCAATCACACAATGTTGTTACTGTGGGTATCTTGACCAATCACAGCTCCAGATAAGTGAAAGGTACTCATGTATTTAACCTTGTCATTTTGTTAATTTAACAGTGTTTCTTAATATTCTGCAAGGGATATTACAATTGGAGTATGGAGCACTTAGTCATAAGTGTACTGTTTTGTTCATATTGTGCAGCGTCTGGTGTCAGGAAAAGAAGAAGAGGTGTTACTGGCTTTGGCCTTTCCAAATTAGTGGTACAGTGCGTCAGAAATAAACTGGGAATTCGTAATGAGGTTGCTAAATTAGGATTAGAAAACTTGCAGCAAAGCAAGTTCTAAAATGAAAGTTCCAGGTTCATTTGTACTCATTGAAAAAAACTTTAACTCTAGATACCTGAAGACATTGGCTACCTGGCTGCTTGGAGTGGAAAAAGACAGAGGAAAGGAAAAGCTGTGGTTGAGGAGCTGGGTGGGGGGGGTTAAGTCTTAGACTGGGTTATGGGGAGTGGCTGTAAGCCAGAGCTCCACAGGAGTGGACTAAGTGCAGGAACCATCTGGTTGGACTGCTCTCCTCTTCTCTCTTGTCTGCTCACATTCTCTCTCACACACTCAGCTGTAGGCTTGATATGGACATTGGTCAGACTGACATGCTTGGAAGGAAACGCAGCAGGAGGCCTGAGGATCTATTCTGTTGGATTTAGATATGACAAGACTGGAAAATGTTACCCTTTAGGACATATAACCCAGGCACCAATTTACAATAAGAAAGACAAAGGAGGTGAAAGGAACCCCAGACTTCAAGAGTTCTGTGTGAAGAGGTAATGTCACATTATGAAATATTTAACGAAATTGAATTTGTTGAAAAAAAGTTGTTGTGAAAACAAGAAATATATTTGTTTTTCTATTTTTATGTACTATAAGGAATGATTAGCTTGCCTTTTTGTTATTTGAAGTGCTCTAAAGTTAGATAACTTTTTTGGTACTTGCTCATTATAAAGATTGGCCTGTATTTAAGTGTAAGTGTGGCATGGAGACATCTGTCTAAGGGCAGGCAGAGCTGCATAAAACATGGTGTGAGAGTGGTATGGAGGTGTGTGAGTGACCGCTGTGAAACTGTGGGTAAATACCAGAGTGCTAGTCAGCTGCCTGACGAAACCTTGTCTGAGTACAGGTGTTCATTTTCTAACTGCAGGGACAGGCCTTTCAGCCATTTGGCCATGGACTAAAATACTGGCTGTCTTCTTTTCTTACATGTATCCATGATCAAAGGTTTGCATAATGGGACAGCAGGGCTGTTCTGGAGTATTTCTGTGGTTTTAGCCTTCTCACAAAATAAGAAATTGAATTTTAACAACAGAAATTATTTTGACCAATTAAAATGTATTATTTATTATTTTTAAAAAAGCTGTATTCGTGCTTAGTGTTGTCAGAGGCCAGTGTTTATGGGGGAAAAAAACATGTGGTTCAAAAAAGATATATAATTTTTATCTTGCACAAATGAATTCTGTCTCTACTGTTGGCTGTATAACTTAGCAAGGTTGAGGAGAAACCTTTCCAGTCTTCCCTCACTCTCAGAGTCAAAGCTACTTTTTGGGAAACAGTCCTAAACAGTAACGGACAACAAGGCCTGTATTTGTTTGAGTAACTTTTACTCCTGAACACTGATGTGGAGAAAAGCTATTAAACTGGGAAGTACTGGAACTTTTAGGGGCTTAGAAATTGGGCCAGAAATCCTGTTCTAGGCATTAGAGCCTTTGCCAGGTTCCCAGCGCTGCCTCTATTTTGCAAGGTTCCAAATCAAACAAGCCCTGGCAATAACACGGGAAAGCCAGCAGCTGAAAGTGGCAGGGATTTAAAAGTTGTTAAGAAGTCACCTGAAGTGTAAATGTGGACACAGTTTGTCATGTCCTGTTTCATGGCATTGTTGCAGATCTAGTCTGGTAAAACATGGGAAACAGCCCTTGCAATGATGGCAAACAACAAAGAATGAATATGTTCTTAACCAAAGTTCTGACTTAGCTTTGCTATATATTCCCCTTAAACAAAATTACAGGAGCAAATTGTTCAGGCTTGACATCATCCCCTGCTGGTGCAAGCATCACTGCAGGCATAGTTTGTCCCAAATCCATGAATGTTTAGTCGCATAACAAATGAAGAAGAATAAATCAGATTCTAACTTTTTATTAACATTTTTACAGTTTTTTTTACACTGTAAAAAAAGAGTCCATTATTTTACGAGCATGCGGTATTCCCCCTCTTCACTCCAGTAACTCTCGACCCCCTGGGTTCACCGCCAGTTCTGGCTGAGGACGATTCAGGCTCTCTGTGGGTGGATCTAAAAGATATGCATCTTGGCCTCCCAAAGTCATGTTAACAAGGGTTTCTACAAAAGAGGGGGATGTTAAACACTTACTGCTGGAGGTCCTCTATAGCTGGAAGGGGACCACATGCTCGTATGCATGAAATGACTGCCTTCCAGGGCTTTGACAAAATAGCTTTAAAATATATAAAGATGTTAAGCCTCACCCTGGGACACTGGTCTAAGTGCTCCACGGACTGAGTTTAAGTTTAGGAAGCAATGCGGATGAGATCTTAGATGAAAATCTGTGAATGTTGCAGTTTAATTTGTTGCATATTTTGTGAATCCAGTTTGTTTTGGAGAATAGAATGCTGAGTTGATTTTCTTATTCAAAGAAAGCTTGAGAAGATTATAAGGAAGATGAAAGACTTTGTTGTACCTTTGTGTAAAACCCCAGAGGGCTTTAGAATACGTGGTTATTTTGGTCTCTTTTGAAAGTTAAATGTCAGGCATATAGCAAGGTCTATTGTTTATTGAGCAGGGAGACCACAAGTCTAGTTGTGTATGTGTGTGTGTTTGTTTGGGGGTAGGGGTTGGGCACTAAATACCTCAAATGAGATAACAGACCTCGTTTTACAGGTAAACAAATCAAAGAACAGATAAACATCTCAAAATGTAGATGATCATAGATTAGCTTCAGTCAAAGATTTCAAACTTGGTCACTTAACCAGTTCTCGGTACTAGCAGCTACTCTTAAGTGCATACATCTGTCTCAGCATACGTTTTCATTGTGTGTGATGAATTCCAACAGTGCTGTGTGGGACAGGGCTGTTGCTGGAATGAGAAATGGCTTGGGCTTGGCTGCTTGAGCCCTGAGTGCCCCGTGTATGAATAGCCAATGGTCGTTGAGTGAGGGTGGCAGTTAGTCATTCCAGAGAGGGAGGATTCTGGACGAAGTGGGAGAGAATGAAATACAAGGAACATTTCATACAACACAACACCTTGACCTCTCTCTCTCTGTGTGTGTGTGTGTGTGTGTGTGTGTGTGTGTGAAACACGATCTGAGTAGTCATGAATATGCAGCATGTTGGCCCAAATTGTCACGCCTGGACACTTCAAAGGGTGCAATTAAGTGTGCCTGGTTTTCTCAGCTGTCCATTTAACCACAACAGGGAGTAAAGAAGAGAATGGGGGAGGCAAATGAGTGACCAGGATGAATCCCCTGTTAGTGTCTGGTGATGAAAGATCACAACAGTTTTAAACCAAGCAATGTTCTCCTAACACACCAAGCTCTCAAAGATCCAAAGCTGGTTTCGTTTGTTTATAAATCTGCAGAACGGTCTGATGGCCTGGTGGTTAGAGAGCTGCCCCTGTGACTTTAGAGGCACTTTACATACTTTACTTACTTGCTTAAAAATGATGGTTCCTGAATGGAAGTTTGATCTTGGAAAAACCTGAATTTGGTACACGCTCACAATAGTCTGCAACATCATTAAAAGGAATATTATTGGCACCAATATTTTTTAAGCATGTGCAGTACAACATACGTTTGACTACATAGTGGTCTCTGTTTGCCGCTTTTAACATGCCATCTGAAGACCTTATTTCTCTTTGGCTCATTGTAGATTAAAGGCTAAATGAAAAGAATGTTTAAGAATTTGAGTATTAACTCCTCAGGAAGAGACATCACTCACGCATGCAGATTAGTTTTGTTTTAAAAGGAAGCTTCTCCAGTGAGACCTTGACCACAGCATGACTCTGGAATGTGAAAACATTCTTTAGAACTGAGAACAGTTCTGCACCTGGCGGTGGATGCACTGTATGGTATTGCATTGTGCTCTTAACCTTTAGATAGGAATACACTTGCAAAATTCCATAAGCAATTGTAATAACCTCCTTACCTGTACCTGTGCTTGAAGACCCCCTAGAAAGCAGGTTATTCTGGAGAAACACTGTCCACATAGTCACCAGGACTGACTTGATGGCACTTCATATTTTTAGGGATTTTAGACCAATATGTACGTAGCCAGACAGTTTTCCCTGAATTTCCAGTTTCGATAACTAGCCACCTTGATTTCCATCCTTATTTTTAAACACTGTCCTGTTTAGCTTAGGTTGAAATGATATATTTGCTCTAAATGTATATGTATATATACGTTCAACAGCTGTTCACATTCATCATGTTCATGTTTTAACACTGTCTGAGGAAACTGGGTATGTTAGCAATACATTTAAGTGATTCCGAAAGCTCTTTCAGAAATGGAAAGTTCGGTCACACTTTCATTATGACAAGTAGTCAGAAAAATGCATTAAACTAAATTATATGTAAAGATGTCAGTATGTGCCTGCTATAATAGGGTGGAACTTGGATTGTACATCTGACCACATCAGGGAAGACCTCTGCCTGAGGCACAGTCACAATAGCAGAAACAATAAAACTGTCATATTTTTATAGGCCAGATCTATTTTACAGACCTCTTTTCTCCACTGAGAGAAATTCTGGCTCCATGAGAGAAAGAGAGAGAAATTAAGAAAAGAAAATTCCAGTGTCTGACTGTTCTCAGTCTCATAGGATGTGGTTTGATGACTAACAAGTTACTCTTTATTTTGGTCTCTAGGAAGTCAGTCTGATGAACCTAGAGAATCCTGCTGGGTTCCACAGGAGCAGGAGGCAGTTGGACATGGAGCAGAAGGTCAGCAAGCTTACTTTTGGCTTTCAGAGAAGCTCGACCTCAGATGATGACTCTGGCTGTGCCTTGGAGGAGTATGCCTGGGTCCCACCTGGATTGCGGCCTGAGCAGGTGAGGTTATTGTTCAGTATCCTGCTCTTATGTTCACTTCCATCCCTCTTGGCAACAATGTGAGGCTGGAAAAAATGCCAAAGCAGAGTGAACAATACGCCTGAGGGAAAAACTGCCAGATCAGGAAGACGTGTGTAAAAAATATAGTTTGAAACATACCACTTCATGAGCACAGCATGAGCACTTTGCTGAAGGAAATTCTTCCAAATTCTTCGTGTAGGATTTTAAAAACGGCGTGTTAGCCATGTGGATTAAGAACAG
Source organism: Phenacogrammus interruptus (assembly GCA_037974425.1). NCBI lineage: Eukaryota > Metazoa > Chordata > Actinopteri > Characiformes > Alestidae > Phenacogrammus > Phenacogrammus interruptus. The sequence goes on from JBBPCW010000127.1 coordinate 11,258,910, forward strand.
AAAGCAGAAAGTGCTGTTAGCACCCTTGAAGCGAACATGCCAAAAAGTAGGTCGATCGTTCCATCAGGAGAGGAAGGCTCGTTCTATTTCATTATAATTAGATGAGCCAACTCATTTGCTAGAGGAGCTAAGCATTTTGTAGGCACCACCCCAAAGGCACTTGGAAACAGGATATGTTCTTTTTTTATTTACAATCTGTTTCATGGAAAAGTCTGCAAGTCATTATTTGCAAGTTGGCAGAGAAAAGCCTGAAACTCTCTGTGCCGCCTGCCAGCCATAAGAACAGTATGAAGAACACTCCAGGCAATGCTTGCTTTTCTGTGGGCCTGTCTGCAAATACGGGCTGCTCGTGTCTAAATGCAGTGCGATGTGGCACTTTTCCAAGTCAACAGGGAAGGCCCTCGCACTTATCTCAGGAGCCTTCTGATCCCCCAGCTGGTTCGAGAAGCACATATGACTGCAATCTGGGGTGAGGGGCGAGAAAAGGGTCTAAAGCCATAGGACACTGCTAAAATCCAAACACAGCCTTTGTGCTAAATGCAAAGAGCAACTGTAATGTCTTTACAGCTGCTATTCTGTAAATTACCCCAAACATTATAGGTGATCATTGCAGGGAAGTGCACAGACACTGAGGGAGCCTGAGGGAGAGGAGTGGGTGGTAATATTAGCATAAAATGAACATGATTTATGGCGCGCCTCATTGTCAGGTTTAAATGGCATACCACTAGACCTGCTGAATAACAGCAGGATGCGGCTTAAGCAGGAGGAGACAGGCCCAGGCCTTCTCTTTATCTGGGAAATGTTACAACCAGTGCTCATAAACTGCTCCAGTTTACAGAGGTCATCGGCTAGTGAGACCTTCATAGGGCGGAAAGTATCTTTGTATTACACAGACTGACCAAACACTTCATGGCAGGTCAGGAGTGAAAATAACGTGTCATGGGAAAAAGGCCCAGATTGCTATAATAGTACAGTGAAAGCTACTTAGTCAGATGGGGATTCCAGTTCTCTTGCTAGTAGTGAAAGATATTGTGCTGTTTTGTTCAGTAATGCTACACACTGATGGAATACTCATGGCATGTTTTTTGCACCAATACAAATTATCAGTCATAACATAAAGACCAAGAAAAAAGTTATCTGCTGCAGCTATAAATAAAAGTATAAAGTATATATATATTTTTTTTCCCCCAGAAAATAAGGGATATAACAAATTTTGCAAGGATGTCATTTAGTCTACAAGGTTATTTTATTATTCGGTTTTAATGTACCAAAACTCATCCATCCCAATCTGTTCTGCAGGTTCAGTTATACTTCTCCTGTCTGCCAGAGGATAAAGTTCCCTATGTTAACAGCCCAGGAGAGAAACATCGCATCAAACAGCTCTTGTATCAGTTGCCTCCCCATGACAATGAGGTAAGTTCAGTTCAAGAATCCAGTAGAATCTCATAAGAAAACAAAACAAACTACACCTACAATAAACAGTTATTGTTCAAATGGAGTACTATATGGATTGAGTGTATGGTTTATCCAAAGCTGTGTAGGTCTAGTTTGTTTAGTTTCAGACTTTAATTTAAGAATTTTGCAGCTATGCAGAGTACTTACATCAGCAACCCTCTCTAGAACTGATCTAAGAACCTCCAGGTCTCAGAGTGCTCAGAGTTCTGTTGAGCAACACCGCCTACAAAGAGACCTGAAAATGAAACTTAAAAGAAAGCTTCTAATGTTTAAACTATAAGAGATCGCATTTAGAACCATTTGAGTGAAACATAGTAGAGAACAAGTGTGGGTGCTTGTCAGCTTCAAGGTGCTTCATCACCTCTGCTATCACAGAGCCTTTTTTGTTCCTTTTTTCTGTGGGTGTTGGTACAATGAGACATTTGAGCTGTTGATTTTATGATGTTGCTGGGGGACTCAGCACAATATGTGGCACAGAGATTCTTCACATTGCTGCGGTTTACTAGCAGAGCCCAGAGAGTGGCCAAGGACATTGCTGTGAGGCACTTTATGTGTGCCATCATTGTTTTCTGAGGCACGATGACATTACTTGCATGTCTCAGCTTGAGCGTCTTTTTGTTTGTTGCTGTCTGACGCTTGAATTTGCTCTAAATAGCAGGCCTTGTCTGTGTAAATGTCTCCTTTTGTTAAAAAAAAAACTAACCAAAGCACTCAAAGATCACAGCCAACATAAGAGGCACAGGTAACTAGATGGACTATTGCATGTGTAGCTTAAGAGAGAACTGTAGTCAGCTGATGTTCATTCTATATTTGAGGCAATATTTTCAGAAAGATGTGTCTTTTACTGTCTTAGGTACGATACTGCCAGTCCCTCAGTGAAGAAGAAAAGAAGGAGCTCCATATGTTCAGTGTGCAAAGAAAAAAAGAGGCACTAGGACGTGGGACCCTAAAATTGCTGCCTAGGACGATGCTCCATATTGTCTGTGAACATGTAGGTATCCAAATAATTCTCAGAAAGACTGCTATTCAGAATAAACAGAACCATGTTCTTGGTAATTAAGATTTACACCTTTAACTTCAGTGTGGGGAGAACATTGGTGGAGGAGAGATGGCAGTATTTGCTTCAAGAGCAGGGCCTGGACTGTGTTGGCATCCAGCATGCTTTGCGTGCTCAACATGTAGTGAACTTCTGGTGGACCTCATCTACTTCTACCATGAGGGCAAAATTCACTGCGGGAGACATCATGCTGAACTGTTAAAGCCTCGCTGTTCAGCCTGTGATGAGGTAAGGACAGACTTAAGTGGCCATTGCCCATTTCTCTAAGCTATTAAGAATGAAGAAGTTTTACCTCAGGTTCTTTTTTTACCTCAGATTATATTTGCCGATGAGTGCACCGAGGCTGAGGGTCGTCACTGGCACATGAAGCACTTTTCCTGCTTTGAATGCGAAACCATATTGGGTGGTCAACGGTATATCATGAAAGATGGTCGGCCATACTGCTGTGGGTGCTTTGAGTCCCTGTATGCAGAATATTGTGAGGCCTGTGGCGAACACATTGGTAAGCCAAAATCTCCCATTTGTATGCATCATGAATTGCCAAACCTGTCTTATTTTTGTAGAAAAAACCAGACCTTTAAACATGACTTTGTTCATCTAGGAGTTGACCATGCTCAAATGACGTATGACGGTCTCCACTGGCATGCCACGGATGAGTGCTTCAGCTGTGCCCAGTGCAAGAGTTCTTTGCTTGGCTGCCCATTCCTGCCCAAACAAGGCCGCATCTATTGTTCCAAAGCTTGCAGTCTGGGGGAGGATGTCCATGCCTCAGACTCCTCGGATTCTGCCTTCCAGTCTGCTAGGTCTCGTGAGTCCCGCCGGAGTGTTAGAATGGGCAAAAGCAGCCGTTCTGCAGATCAGTGTCGCCAGTCACTGCTCTTCTCTCCTGCTGGGAACTACAAGTTTCCTGGCTTCTCAGGCAATGCTGATGATACTTTATCAAACAAACTGTCACATATGAGCTTTGAAAACGACCATTTCTGGAGGAACAGGGAGGAGCAGGAAGCACCTGATGACCATGAGGAATGGGCTGAACACGAAGACTACATGACCCAACTGCTTCTTAAATTTGGAGAGCACGGCATTGTCCAGCAGCCAGAGGACAGCAGGCCAAATGACCTTTGGATGACTGACACTGAGGTCAAAAATAAGGCTGAATCGAAGATGTCAAACAATGGCGCCAGTGGGAACCTGGCCAATAAAAAGTACAAGGCAGACATGTACTGGACGCAGTCTCAGGATGGACTGGGAGACTCTGCCTATGGCAGTCACCCTGGGCCTGCAAGCAGTCGAAAAATCCAGGAGCTCGATCTAGAGCATGGTGCCAGCTTTAAGAGAGAGGATAAGCAATGGTATGATGATTCATTGGAATGCATCACAGATGAGCTGAAACAAGCAGAGCAGAATGTGCGAGACTCAATGGACTCTCTAGCACTGTCGAATATCACAGGTGAGAATATATATATATATAGATGGTTGATTTGAAACAAATATATTTAAGTATAACTAAGCCTGTACTAATTCTGCCCTCGTTATAAATGTTGATTTGGGGTATTTCTAAGAGAAGCTCTAAGTATGGCTATACTGAATTTCTTGAAGCTATTTGAAAAGAATTTAAAAGTAGCTATTGGTACATAGTGGGGAAACATTTTGCAAGCTGATACACTTACATAAAGATTATCTCCAAGCCTTATAACAGCACATCAGTAAAGAAACATGACATTATTCACTTTACTAATGAACCCGCATTCTGCTTGAGATCTAATCTGATCTTTTTTTAATCACAGGTGCATCAGTTGATGGTGACTTCAAAGAGAAGCCATTGCCCTATTCATTACAAAACTTTACAGTGCTGGAAAATGAGGATTGTGAGAAAACAAGCAACATGGGAACTCTCAATTCTTCAATGCTGCACAGGAGTGCCAACTCCCTCAAGAGCCTTACCTCAGAGCTGGAGCAGGTAGAAGCAGTGGAGGAGGAAGAACCCGAGGAAGTGATCCCTCTCCCAGAGGAAAGACCCAAACCTCCTCACTTACCCGTTCTTCGCAGGACCAGATCCCAGTCAAGGCCGCAGCAGGTCAAGTTCTCAGATGATGTTATAGACAATGGACACTACGATGATGTGGCAGTGCGACAGCCACCCATGAGTGAACGCACTCGCAGAAGGGTCTACAATTTTGATGAACAAGACCGGCGACGTCATCGGCATCATCATAATCACAGGCGACAAAGGAGCCGCAAGTCTCGGTCAGACAATGCGCTGCACATAGTACCTAAAGAGCGATCACGCATGTGCTTCAGAGAGGACCATCACCAGCGGGCTCCAATGCCTTCTGGACAGTATGGACAGCACACACATGGCCATGCAAACTCTGATTACGGGTTGCAGAACCAGGCTGCGGAAAACTTCTTTCGTCTTTACGGAGACGATGATGACTGGTGCTCTACATGCTCCTCTTCCTCCTCTGAATCTGAGGAGGAAGGCTTTTTCCTGGGTCAGCCAATTCCACAGCCCAGGCAGCCTAGGTATCAATATTACACTGATGAACTCCCCAATCAAGTGTACTCATCGTATGGCACAAGGACAAATTCCAAAAAGAAGAAAGGACATAAAGGCAAAAACTGTATAATTTCATAGACTTCAAACAGACATTAGATGTCACATTGATGCAATGCAGCAGATTGTTCCTCCATTTTAATTGCCTTTATTCAAAGGCCAGCAATGACCCAAGTTCACAACACATTTCCCACCTGATAAAAAGTCTATTTCAGCAAAGATGCAATAATACCATAGCTGATGCATCATAATTCATAAGGTCACTTAAGGTCATGGCCAGAATGAAAGAATATAGTATTTATAAAGCACCATATATAAATGAGTGAATATTTAACAGTCCAAATATAAGTGTATATATTGTAAAAACTATTGACTTAAAGCTGATATTTTTTATATCCCTGAATTTCAAAAGATTTATTAAGACAGGTTAAAAAGTAGAATGGCTGACAGATATTAGCAATGGTTTGCAGAAGCCCCACTTTTGATAATCAGGGTTTTAAAAATAAAAAGGTCATCAAACACACTGCAGTTAGACCCTTGCTTTCTCAGTGTACATGTTTCTTTTCTAATAAAAAAAACTGAAACAGACATTCTATGTATTATACAAGGCCTGGTTGGTTTGAATTTTATTTATGTGCCATAATAAACAGATCAGTGTAACTGGAACATAATGCTGACAATAAAGGTATATGTAAGTTAAGCTTTGTTTCAAATATTTTTCTTTCACAAACACAGACCATTTGTATATGCATTAGAAAGTACAGAAGGTTTATTGAGAATTTTATTAAAAATTGCAGTGTAAGAAAATAGATATTACACAAGCTCTTTCAACCAAACAATTGAATACTGACATTTATGCAACATTAGGTACAATAAACACACAAACAATTATTCATATCTTAGCTACCCACATGATTGCAAGCTATGTATTTAAGCTTGAAATCTTAGAGTGGCTCTTATACTGGAATGAAGTAATAATAAGCAGCAAAACTAGCCAGCAGCGCTGTCAGCATATTACTGTCCATCACAAATGAAGCAAGAAATGTCCTTTGATGAAGCTCCTCTTGATCAGGACTAATCAGATTTAAGTACTACATTAACCTCCGATATAAAGTTACGAAGGTCGTCCAGACATCGCTCCTTAATCTCGGTCAGGTTCTCTTTTAGTGAGGTCAGTAGTTGCTTCTCCAGTGAGGGCTGCTTGACAGCTAGCATCTTAACCACCATCCCAAAGGTTTCGCAGTCCTGCCGATATAACTGGGAACAGGACAGATAGAGGAGATTAGCTATGTTCACTCAGTCTCGCTTATGTTCAATTTCAGCCTCGTATTTACACAATCTTGCTTTACATTCACTCATGAGCAACGCACGCACGCACGCACGCACGCACGCACGCACGCACGCACGCACGCACGCACGCACGCACGCACGCACGCACGCACACACCACAAATTCTGTTAGTGATTACTTTTGTTCACTGTCCTACCTACATGACTTTCATTCAGTTGTTATCTGACATTCTTTTTGGCATAAAATAATTTTTTACATGCATTTTGAAGTTCAAAATCCTACAATTAAGAGATCTTCTTTGAACGACATCATGATATTATTTAATTGTTGAAAAAAAAAAAAAAGTGAATATTTTGAATGAAAAAAATCAAAGGATAGGGATTAGAGAGTGCTTTTACAGCCTGCGTTCTTTAATGCCAATCCTTTAGATTTTTTTTAAACTCAAAATAATCTTAATATTTACAATAATTGTAAAATATATTTCTTAAAACCCAGTTGAAGGCCAAATGTCCTTAGTCATCAATCTGCATAATCACTATGAGAAGAAACAGAGAATAAAGCAATGGTGTGTGACAAAAGGTTGTACCAATTTGCTGCACAAATCAGGAAAATAAAAATATGCTAAACGCTTATATATTTCCAGTATCCAATAATTAAGAGGCTTAAAATAAACGCATGCGTTGGGAATCTAGTCTATACTAAACCCATTCACAACGAGGAGGATGGATTGCATTGTCAAAGAATCTACAAGTATCATTGCAGGGCAACTATTAGTTGGGTCTTGGGGTCAGAACATCCCCTAAACTACAATCAGATGCCACCTATCTAACCTCAAGTTGTTCAGGAGGGTTGCCAGAACAAAGCTTATGCTGTCAAAGACCAACAAACTCAGGCGCCTGAAGTTTGCCAGATGTTACTGGAACTTTCAGTGGGATCGTGTTCTATTGTCAGACGAGATGAAAATAGAGCTTCCTGGCAACAAACATCAGAGGTGGGTTTGGCTTAGACACAAATATACCCATGCAGACAAGTGCCTCATCCACACTGTGACGTTGTGGGGCTGTTTTCCTTCCAAAACAACTGGGCTGTGGAACAAGGTATCATGGACTCCATCAAATAGAAGCATATATTAAATCAAAAGCTAACTGCCTCAGCCAGGAAGCTTAACTGGACCGTGGCTGGATCTTCCATCAGGTCAAAGCACACCTCAAAGCAACACAAAATCCTTTCCTGACCACAGAAACATTGAAAACAACTGAATTAGCCTAAAAGCAAGCATGGCTCTCAATACGGCAAGGTTTCATATGGAAGAATGATCTAGAATCCCTTGCTGTGTGTTCTCCAGTCTCATTAACCATTTTAAGAGAAGAGCTGTTATATTTGAAAAGGGAAAAGTATTAATTGAAGGGGTGCCAATCGTGGCATATGTAGATTTTTAAAAAAGAGAATCATGATAAGACTCTAATTTGTTCTTTCGAACACTGTACTTCAAATAAAGGTGAGGATTTTGGATAATAATTTGAAAGAAAGACGAAAAGGATAATCAATTAAAAATTTCAGGCCTTATACAGCTTTTGCATTTCACATTCTTCTTGAGAAAATGGGTAAAAGGATTTAGTTTGAAACAGAGAATGAAAAGAGAGGAAAAACAGAGTCTAATTAGATCTCCGCAGGAGGAGAGGAAGTTGGGAGGATATATATTTGAAAGTAATACACCAAGCTCTGTACAAATGGGGCCAAGCCTAATCACAAGAGATGGGAGGTGACCCCGCTGACTACGACTGCACTCTGGGAGAAGCTAAAGACTGGGTACACGCTGCCACAATGCCCTCGGGTTGTAGACGACAACCGGTTTTAAAAGCTTGGGTTTGGAAATCTTTTGGGAGAATAAAGCCTCAACTCTACATCTTTTTGTAGTTTGAGATGCAATGACTGTGTTCCCACCCTTCTTCAAGAGTTGCAACTCAAGCCTAAATTAGAGGATTCTCAGAGCCTCCAGCTATAGCATTTGCAGATCGTCCCAGTTTCCAACACCACAACCAAGACAGAATAAACAGTTAGGGGGGGAAAAAAAAGAGAGTAGGTAAACCAGTGCAACATGCAAGACAATTCTATGCTTTGCATGTGAATAGATCAGAGGCTTCTTTAGCCAAGCTGCAGAAAGCAGCAGACCTTATGTATGTGGCCGGTTTACCCTTAAAGCAAAATGAAGAAACTGATCTTTCTTACTGTTGACGAATACTGCTACACGTAATTAAACAAATGTGCCTGCATATTCATTTACAACAATTATTGTTCCTATCTTTTTCATGCATGTCAAGACAGTTTGCTGTTATTCGTGCATGGGAAATGCTTGCAGGATGACAAAATAACTTTCAGAACTGGGCATTGTGCAGAGCACACGTTCTGGATGATCAGAACTGATTATGTTTGTTATTTTTTGTAAATAGTCTCTCCACGAGCCAGTTTGAACAATCTTTCCTGCTGACAGTGATTGCATTTTCTCTTTTGCAAGCAATATGTTCTGAACTCTCTTCAAGGCACATCAAAGCAGTTAGGAAGACTTAATGTGCTGAAGGCAATGAACAGTAAACTCAATTTACAGTGATTTCCCCTGACATCTCAGGACTGTCAAAACCACTAGCCACAAGTAATTATAATAAAGCAATGAAATAAAACAACAACAACAAAAAAAAAAAACGAATGGCGCTACGGGAAGGGCCTCGCCCAGTTTTGGGCTGTAATTATAGCAAGGATATTCAGCTGAATTCTGGGAAGGTTTTTCCTCAAAGTGATGTACGAGCTTTAAAAGGCTGCCACTGTTACTTGGGCAAACAGGAAACTAGCATTTGACTCATGCATTTGACTCGTGCCTGCTCTTGTGTGGCAGGGACACGCATCGGTTCTACTCCCAAACCGAGAGACCAGGACCTGATCTTAAGGGCTGATAACTCATGGCCACACAAGCAGGGTTTTGCAACGAAGAACCACAACGGAACAACCACAGCTTCCTACGTGGTCTAGACTTGGGAAGGGGGGGGGGGGGGGGTTGGGTACTGGTCTGTCAAACATTAGAAATATCACACAGGCATTGCACAGAGGAGAGCAGTTCTGCACAAATGAACGCTAAAGCAAGCAGGGGTCCGGAGTAATCAAGGAAGTGGGAATAATTATTTGAGGGCTGGTACACATTAGGGAATATTAAGAGCTATTTAATCACTTGGGCTGCAAAGCAGAGCGCTCAATAGAGTATAATAGGCGAACTGGATGTATTTCGTTTAGGCTGATTGAAATGATGAATGAAGTCTGGCTAATCATTCCCAGCCATCATCAACAGGAGATCCCTCTACGCTAAACTATTACAACTGTTTTAACAGCACTGATACTAACTGAACTTGGGATTGGTTTCTAAATTCAATATTTCATGGCATAACCTTGTAACAAAATTTTCTTGAAACTAAACTTCATTAGACTTGTTACATGATGTGTGTCTGTATCCTTAACTTTAGCATGACCCCAAGAGATAAGAAGAGAAGAGAACCCTAAACAATCACTAGAAAGGAAAACATCCATTTCTATAAATACGTAGTCTGAGGAACCTTTATTAATTAAAAAAACAAAAAAAAAAACCAGAACTCTTAAATTAATGAATAACCTTCACGCTTTGCTCTTTATCCCTGTAAAGAGTTCTTCACCCTCCCATCTCATTTAAAAAAATGGTTTCTGCTAGGAAACTTAAATACGAATCAATACGAATTTTTGGTGTCACCTTTTGGCAGGTTTCCAGACGGAGATTAAAATGGCCGCCAGTGCAACTAGATAATTTATTTTGCCACTAGTTTTTTTTTTATTTCAGTCACCAATGGCGATCGTCCCTCACAACCAAGAGAAATTAAAATAAGTAAAATTACAAGAAAAGTGAGATCTTAAAATCTGCAGAAATTCTCAACCCAAGTCTGTCGTTCCTACTACACTATCACGCCATTGGTTATGGAATTTAGACTCTTTTAAATGAGTCGGATCATTTGGATCGGATCACTGAGAAGATCCGGCTCCTTTGGCATTTGTCTATGCCTAAATGGCTCTCGACTCGTTCGCAACTGACATCTCTATCGAGAGCAGTGTTGACGGACTTTGACGGAGTTTCGTTTTACAGGATCCGCATGACCTGGCAACTTGTTGCACAGCGCATTTTAAAATATAGGAAAAATAAACATTAACTACATGAGAAACACTATGTTTTACTCTGGCAACAAATGCATCCATGTTGTGATTTCATGCTTTTTACACGGGGTAAGACTGGAGACAAAATGTGCCGTGACAATATGTTTTTATTTATATTATTTTACAGAGGTTATGGCTCCTAAAAATAATTTGGCTTCTAAATATGTTGTGTTTGTCCTAAAGGTTTTTATGTTGTCTGGAGCCCTGTTTTTGGTAAAGAATGTACTTTTTCTTTAGACCACAATTACGGTCAACTTTGACATTTTTTTCCACAAGACAGTTGCAGCTTTAAGATGCTCTAAAATCCATAAAATAAAGGAGAACCTTTCTTTTGAATAACAAACAGGAAATATGCATTCAACCAGAAAATATTAACTGTTAAAGCAGTGCAAAGTATTTCCACTGACTACAATAAAGAAGACAAGTTATGTGACTTCTCTCTTCTTCCTAAGAGCAGAGAGAACTACCCATGAATGCTTTGTTCGATGCTAAAGACACAATTACCTTTTCAATCTCTAGAGCTTTGTTTGCAATGGCATAAGCTCGACGCATTTCTGGGGTCTGCTCAGCATCCTCCTTCACCTTCGTCTCCTCACTCTGCTTCACTCCAGCATCTAATATGTCCTCCTGTCAAGAGCAATGCTTACAATCAGCCAAAGTCTACCTTCCAAAGGCCTGACAGGGTTTGATAAGTTGTGTAACTTAGCTAACAGTAACTTGGTTAAACGTCTGAAGAATAGATGTAGACTGCTTAAGACTACTTGATGTATGTCGCTCTGGACCACTGGAGACGTAACCAAGGAAGGTATGGCAATTATTTTAAATGGACTTGACAACAGTTAAAGTGATCTATAATACAAAACAGACATTTCAATACTCAACACTGGTTTTATGAAGCATTTGATTATTAAGTATGTAGGGGTTAACCTTAATTATGAGTTTGTAACTAATCAGTAATTGTTTTCAAAATCATTGCCATTCATATTTGCTTTTCGAACATATTTACGTTTTGCTCTAGGCAAAGATCAACATACACAAATTATGGTAGCATGGAATTTTCACATTCATCTGTGGACCTGGAGGGCTGGTGTCCAGTAGGGTCTGGTGATTTCCCACTTCAAACACACCCACTAAACTTGGCAAATAATTCTGATTAGGGAAATCAAACCGAACTGTGCTGGATGCCAGCCCTACAGGACCAGAGCTGAACACCCTGGGTTAGGAGAAAAAACAAGCATCAGAAATTAAACATCAGAGAGAAAGTTTAATTACTAGACAACTAATCTGTCTCAAAAGCAAATTTTGTATGTATCACGGTAATAGTCAAAATAATTACTAATAGTTACTACAGGCTGGATCAGCTCAAAAACTTAAACCCTTTATGCAAAAACTGGGTCAGACCATGAGCAAAGCTCCTAAAACATCATTTTCATTTCAAGATTCTCGTGTGAATGCAGGAATCGTTTTAAGGTATTTTATAAGTATTAAAGCAATACCTTTATTGCCAGCACTGAGCTGTGAGGGGATTCCTCTTGACACTCAACAGTGCGGTTGCTGGGTGGTCCCTCTTTTTCTAGAGCGAAAGACAGAGGGAGAGAGAGACGTGTGTAAACAAGGAGAGGCAATTTGTCTTTTAAACTTCAAATACACCCACATCTCAGACACAGAATGCCAGGGAAGCTCTCCAAAAGAATATCAGAACCATCTTCATATAATTCAATTTTTTTAAAATTCGCCCTGAAAACATGTCTGTGTACGAGTATTACCCAATTCCAGTCAAAGCAGTCATGGAGAGGGGGAAAGAAAGCCGGAGCATATGATGAATGGACTGCTTATGTATTGCCCTGTCAGTGAAGATCTCACACAATAGTTATCGACTGGTTGAGCAGCCAGACCCCAAAATATTACGCTCTCAAGACCCCTATATGTCTATAAAAACACATATTGCCACAGAATAAATGTGTGCTTTTTTAAAATAAAATTTTCATAGGCAATGAGAGACCCATGAAAAGGAGGTGAAATGAAAAACAATGGATGGCTAATCTTCTTCTTAGTATGTCAGCACCAGTACAAGCCTAAAGTTGGAAATCATGTTCACATATTTTCAGGACTTTTTTTTGGTCAGACCCTTTACAGTGCAAGCAATTGCAAGGGGAGAACAGTTCTACCTGGCAAATACACTCCTGATCAACATAGACAGGATTCTGGACTAACTTTCAGCGTCACAATACCTAACAAACACAACTGTGATAAAGTCATATTATGTGGTTAACAAGGCTTTGATTAAAACTCACTTATTTTTCAAAGAAGAACAAAAAGAAATATGTAAATGTGTAGGAAGTAGAGCATGTATAACTAAACAGCAATTTATAAGGTTTAAGTGGAGCATTACTGGAGTAATAATTGAGTCCCTGTTCACCAGAAGTCCATCCCTGTCAGGTCTGAGACTCAGCCCTGATTGGTCTAAATGCTGTTTTTGATCTCAGACCCCAAATTTGACCTGCACTGGAATAAGTTTAAATCAAACTAAGTTTAAACTTAGCTGACTAAGCTAGAACTACTACTTTGTTAGACAGGCCCCTGGTGTACATTGCGTTTGCGTGGCCAACATTCCCTACTCCCTCAGTGGGCGCACTGCGGTGTAACTGATAAGACACCAGTGTGGCAGTACAGTCACTCTGGTATTTCCATGGGAACAAGCCAAGACATATGGCCTTTCTAAACACTTACACACACACACACACAAAGGGCAGACAGCACAAGAAACACACTACTACACTCTTCAAAGAGGTTTGACATTAGACTGGTTTAACACTCAATATACTAATCAGTCTAAAACGCAATGCAATCAGTTGTTAACGGTTCTGGTTCTGGAGCAGCTCTGCATTTTTTGAAGTGTTATCTTGGTGCTACCAAACATGATCTAACTAACCAGCTCATCAACAAGCCCTTGTTGCAGCTGAAGTAAGTGAGGGTTGGTACTCACCAGGGTTGGTACTCACTTTCGAAAACTATAAAAGTAAAGCCACCATCCCCAAGGCTGTTCCTCTAGATTATATGAATCAGTAAATCTATGCCAGCCACAAAAATGTACTATCAAAGTAGCAAGAACATTTTAATGTTACGGGAATTGGAATTACATGTGTGCTTAAGGAATGTTTGCCCACCTAGTTTTTCAAAGCATGTCAATGCTGAGTCATCATGTACAAGGAAAATGACAAGCAAACTTCTGACTTTAAACGAAGAGATGTTCCAAAGAAAAACTGCATAAAAATCTACATGCATTCCAGATAACCTAAGACATTCATTCTCATGTTGGTTAATTAGCAGGCCAGCGGGATGGGGAGAGGGGTGATGGGGTAATAGAACAACATCTGTTTGCTGGTGTTTTTATAGCCTCTTCAAAAGGAGAAGTGACTCTGGCAGACTAGGGGCCTCTAGAACCAACTCTCTTAACACCACATAAATATCCCCTTCAAATACTAGCCTGAATGGGACTTTGAAATGGTGGCAAAAATGCAGAAAGATCACATTAAAATTGCAATGAGTCTAGACTCCAAGTCAAGAGATAATACTTTCACTTCACTGAAGTGTATGTATTATAGGAAGTTTAGAATTTACATGTTCAAATTTCTTCACTCGTTTCCATGAGCTATGAGTGAGTAGGAGTGACCGCATGTTTCATATTCATAATGAAAATGATCTTGAAGGACAGCCCAAGCAGGAAAGATATTTGTTAATAAACACTACTCTTATTACAGCTAACTGACAGAACAGAACGGTGACTTTGGTTGGTTCAAATGCTGTCACTGGTTTGCTCCCCTTATGGTCTGTTTTCAGTATTTTTAGTATCTTCAGAATTGCACCATTTTCTGCTGCAGTTTTGGGCTTCAGGCTTTTTATTTTATTTTCATAAAAAGATACAAACATATACTATTCCCCTGGGGAAATGAACATGGTGCACATTTAAAATCTATTTAAGGTAGATAACTGGGCCATGTTGTAGCTTTGAGGGTACATTTATGTATCCCATACCACAGGGGCCTGAAACTGATTTTTAAATTACTCTTCTAGTTAGTGGAAGAACAAATCCTAAATAGCGAGAAGGCTATGTGAAGGACAAGCATCAGTTCCATCTATCAGACCTGAAGACCTGCTGTTTCTGCAAAAGTCAGGCCAACATGCATATACCTGTACACCCACACACAAGGTCAGACCTTGAATCAGGTAGAGAGATTCACCCCTCACACCTTGTCTCACTTATGAGTGATTGCTGTCCTTAAGGGCATACAGAAACACCCAAAATCTCTCTCACACACACACAAACACACACACACAAACACACACACACACACACACACACACACACACAAACACACACAC